>SNQJ01S0019713.1:24890-70778 GCA_010110895.2 Picea sitchensis
AGAGAGAGAGAGAGAGAGAGAGAGAGATTTCATATGTGTACATTATGGTGTGGGTGTGACATCCCAAAAAATAAAATATTTTTGAAGTTTAAAATTGCTGGAAATTTATTCTGTTTTTAGTAAATTCGAATTTGGAAAATTTTTGCCATTTATGACAATTCCGAATTTCGAATTTGGTAATTGTAATTAATTATTTTGACTGTTGGGAAGAGACCTTATTTGACCCAACTAACTATTTGACTATGACACTTGCATAGAAACATAATATTTTATATTGATTACAGGAGGACAAATGGAACAACCATGTTAAATTTAGCTAACCATGACTCCATGAGTGGGGAACATGTTGGAACTACCTCTGGGCTAATTATTACAAGTGGAAAATTAGTGATTTGGCCATTGATAGCCACTGAAAATCAGGGATTTAGAAAGCTGCGAAAATTCCCAAGGGAGGGAAAAAGACCTGGGTAAAATTGAAAAATAACATATGTGAGGAGGCAGGACGTTGCCAAGTATGTGGAGAAAAGAGACTGTGGATTTTCCTTGCTATTATGAGCACTGCTGAGTAAGTGTGAGGCAAGAGGATAACTGCTGGAATTGTGGAAAATTCTGAGGAGGAGTCTTCCAAATTCACCCTCATGGATTCATGGTCAGGCTAGGGGGTGAATCGGGCAAGAAATTCTGGCTGCCTATTCTACGGTTGGGAGGAACGTGGTTGTTCCCTTTGCCTTCCCGCAAACTGGTTCAGATATGTTGATCTACTACTTCTCTGTTTTAAATAATCATTTATACTGGTGATATGTAAATGTTAATTCTGTATTGAAGTACTTCCATGGGATAAATCTGTCGTGTCATAATCCATTGTTGTAATAGGAAAAATTGTAGGAACATAGTAGGAATTATTTGTTATAGGAACAACTCTAATGTTGTAATGAATGGACTGGTAGAAACGATGGAGGATCTTCATCTGGGATAGAGGTAGAATAGAAATAACAGATCATATTACAAGTCACTATGTACAGGGCATGACAAGTACATAAATGATTGTATATGAAAGTATTAAACTAATTAAGCAGTTTTTAGCGCGATGTTTTTTAAGAGTTTTGCATGCCATGAGGTCATACACCTTTAAGTATTCGAAATTTTGTAATTAGACTATTGTTTAATGTCATAAACCATAGAGAAAAAAATGCGATCCTTCGGGTTAACTATGCTTTGATGTGTAAGAATGAGACCCAACTTAGGTAGATATACTTGGATGTTTGTATTTTTGTAGGTAAAGATGCATGACTGTAGCATGTAACTGAGTTTTCCAATTATTAAAACAGAATCAAGATCAAACTATTCCTATGACAGTGAATTGTTATATATATAGAGAGAGAAAGCTATGGGTCTGTACATACTTATAGGTGGAAATAAGTACAGATGTTAATGGAGAGTTAAAGCGAATTCCCTACAGTAAGAATGATAATATATGCCTTTGTACACGCACATAGAAGACAGTCAAAATGCCTACTATTCTAGCAGTCATGAAGATCCAACCTTGCAATTAAAAGCATAATTAAATGTGCAGAACTGATTACTTTGACAATCTCAGACTCCCTTCTTTTTTTATTGCTCTGTATAGGTTCCCTTAGATGATGATAATGATCTAAGAAATGTCAATGTATAACTAGGAACGACAATGATTGAGTATTCATGTATTTCTGTAATAAGCTATACAAAGTAATAACATTACTAAAGTATTGATGGATGACCAGGATACACATTTAATAAGATTATATGCATACATTTGTATATTACTTGATACCTGTACAACAGTTTAATATTCTGGAGCCCCCTTTTTTTTTGTCGAGATGTGATTCAAAAGATGTGGGCCTTTGGAAATACATAAATTCTATGCAATGCATAAAAGTTCAGACTGTACAGAAAACAAATGCAAAAATATAGTAGAGAACAACATCCTAACTAAACCTTAGTAAATTTTCTGGAATTCAAAAGATAAGCAGTATGCAAAATCGAAATAATATCCAAGGAAGGAATCGAGTCAAAATAACTATCCATGATGATGGTTGAATTCCATTTGAGAAAATTTGCATGCACGCCCCTTTTTTGGTGCTCTTCTCTGTTCTGAACCAATGCACACCTTTTTCATTTCGAGGTTTCGGGACTCCTGCTTGCGATCTCTCCCAGACTTCTTGTCCTTCCAATTCCCGGTCCCCGAAATGCTAAAACGGGCTTAACGGTTTTGGATCACCCCTTAGCCTCTGTCCATGTGACCACCACTCTCTGACCTGGTGCTATTCCTCTGAATGCTTTCGGGGTTTCGCGATTTGTGATTTCACGATTCTGGCTGCAACGATTCTAGGTCCTTCGAACTCCCGGACCCCGAAATGCGAAAATCTCCCCCTTGAGAGATCAACGGTGCAGAGTACTCTTGAACTGACAACCACGATCCCACTGGATCGACGACCCACAACCTTTCCGGATTTTCCCCGAACCTTGACCACTCACCACATGTCCTCCTTGATGAATGGTGTCGATCGTTTCGCAATTTCGTGAGCCGGGACTTCTTGTCTCACGACTCCTTCTTCTCGAAATCCTGGTGTCCAAATCCCCAGTGGGGTTGGATCTTTGACACCTATCCTCCAAAATGGATGGTCCCGATGCTTTCGGCACTTGACAAGTCCTCTTCCTTCTGTTATTATGAGGTTTAAACCTCGCACACCTTTTTTGGATCCGATGGCTCACAACAAATTGACACTTCTCCCTCGAAGTTTCTATCATCCTTTCTACCCTTCTGTGTAGCTTCCCAGGGATTAAACCCCTTGTAGCTCCTTCCAGATCCAACATCCATCGAACCTTGGTGCTATATCTAACGGTCCAGATCCTTTTTCCTGTGCACCTCCTAGGGACTGAACCTCATGCACGTATCTTGATCTAGCGGCTCTCAGGCCACTGTACTCCAGATCCGACGTCTGGTGTGATTTCGTGAACCGAGTGTTCATGATGCAACGAATCCATAATCACCTTCCGCTCCAAACCCCGAACTCTGAAATAGCTAAATTCAACGCCTTAGAGTGTTGGAAGACACTTGTCCTTAATCTCCTCGCTTCTCTGTAAGATCCAACGACTCTCGCAACTTCGGTACTTCTCCCTGAAGTGTCTCCACTGTTCATTTCAGATGCTCTCTTGCGTGACCTCTCAGAGGTTAAAATATATGCGTCCAGATCCTTTTGATCTAACGATAGTTGTGCACAACCTTGAGCTTTAACTCTCTAAACCTCAAAGGTTCCTTCGACCTAAGTTTAGATATTTCCTATATACATATAAGTATGTTGGAGTAGTTTGAGAGTTAAGGGAAGTGATAGAATTATGGACATAATTTATCCACATAAGTTTTCTATTCGAAGTAAACTAGACTGGTGTAATAATGTCATTATGGACAGAAATGAATCTTACCTTCTCTTAAATTCTAATCTTAAACGAAATTTAATTATGTCATAGAATATTTTTTTTATGGTGAATTTGAGGTACATTACATATGGTATCAGAGCAAAAGATACAACACTGGGCCTGAACAGGGCCACATTAGCTTCTTAGTATTTATTCTGATTTCTATAAAACTAATAAATCTTATGGTTACAAACAGAAATCCCTTTCTGTTTTTGTAAATTATAATAGCTCACGAGGGTGCAAAAATCAGGATGGAAGGAAATCTGCAGCAAGGACCTCCTGGAGATTCAAGACAGAACAATGATGGAAGCTCACCCATGGAGGTGTTGGAAACAATGAGGAATATTATTGTTGAACTGCAGGTTTTCAAGGCCGATAATGAAAAATTAAAGAAAGCACAGCAGGAACAACAAGAGATAAATGAATTTATGCTGCGTAGTATAGTAACCAAGAAAAGCCCAAAAGACGATAACCATGACAAAGAAGTCAACAAAAGGGCCTCAAAGAATTCTGTATTGGAAACAGAAAAAGGAAACAGTTCATCTGAAGGGACACCTTCAGCTGAAGAAAAAACTATACCAGACAGAAAAAGAAAACAAGTAGACCACCTTGAAGGAGAATTTAAAAATATTAAACCAACTACCTTTGATGGAGAATCCAGGACAAGAGAAGAAGTTGAGGCATGGTTGTTGGACATCAAAAAATACTTCCAGATCTACAACTATTCCAACAACATGAAGGTCAGAATGGCCATCTACAATCTGAAGGGGAAGGCCAGCATTTGGTGGCAGGACCTGAAATTGGCCAAGGGCCCTAAAGGAGAAACATCTGGAATGGTCCGACTTTAAGAAGTATTTAAAGAAACAATACCTTTCTGATATCTATTATGAAAGGAAGATGAAAGAATTTTATGAGTTACGACTCAGACAGATGACGATGGAGGACCTTATAAATAAATTTCTGGAACTACTAAGGTCTGTATCGTACATCCGGGAGGATAAGGTAAAAATCCAACGATTCTTAAGTTGTTTACCATAGGCCTACCAGGACAGAATTGAGTTTGACAACCCCAAATCCTTGAGTGAGGTATTCAGGAAAGAACGAATGTGCTATGACCAGTATAAACAGCGGGTAGAGTTTCCCAATACCCGGAAGGATAAAAAACAAGATCGAATGAACCAACGGAAGAAGGGATACCAGCCAACTCCTTATCGGAATGTAGCAAAAAGTTTCCCAAGGAAGGATTTTCACTCCAATCATTCGAATATGCAAGGTAGTGGTAAGTCGGTAAACCTGGGAACGAAGAAGTTTGGGGACAACTCACACAAGCCATTAAAGTGTTGGGACTGTGGAGAGCCTCATCTAAGGAGGCACTGTCCACGTTTAACTTCAGCAAATAGAAATGTTGTTCATAATCTGCAGGAAGCCTCGACAGTGGGAGACGTGGGTAGAATCCTGCATCGGATAAATGCAGCCATAGATGGTCAACAAGCTGACCACCAGTCCTCAGTGGTAGAAATCAAAGGAAAAATCAATGACACTCGAATTTTTGTTTTAATTTACCTTGGAGCTACGTTAAGTTATATTACTCCGAATATAGTAGAGTCGAATAAACTTAAGAAACTGAAGCACCCAAAATCATGGTTGGTACAACTAGCAATAGGTACTAAAAGGAAAGTAGTTGACTTTATTTCTGATTTTGAGTTCAACTTAGGTGGTCAAAGGATAAGGACCAATCTGAACATCTTACCACTAGGATCTTATGATATGATTATCGGGATGGATTGGTTGGAACAACACAAAGCAATACTAGATTGTTATACAAAGATAATTAGTTATAAAGATGATTTTGGAACTGTTAGAACAACCCAAGGTATACCAAAACGTATATTAGTCAGACAAGTTTCAGCAATGCAACTCAAGAAATGTATTAGAAATGGATGTCAAGTTTATGCCATCCAAGTGACGAATCTATTAGAAAAATAAGATAAGCCAAAGTTAGAAGACTTTGAGGTCCTACGTGAATTCAGAGACATGTTTGTGGATGAGATACCAGAATTACCTCCTAGAAGGGAAATAGACTTCTCCATAGACCTACTACTTGGTTCAGTCCCTATCTCAAAAGCACCTTACTGCATGAGTCTACCAGAACTGACAGAATTAAAAATCCAATTACAGGAATTGTTGGACAAAGAGTATATTAGACTGAGTGTTTCACCATGAGGGGCACCAGTCCTCTTTGTGAAAAATAAAGACGGTACTCTAAGACTATGTATCAATTATAAACAACTGAACAAAATGACCATTAATAACAAATACCCCTTACCAAGGATAAATGATCTGATCGATCAAGTTGATGGGGCCAAGATCTTTTCAAATTTGGATTTACGATCCGGTTATCATCAAGTTAGGATAAAGGAAGAGGACATAAACAAAACATCTTTTCGAACAAGATATGGACACTACGAGTTTGTAGTCATACCTTTCGGACTCACTAACGTACTAGCCACATTTATGTGCTTGATGAACAACGTTTTCAGTCAGTACTTAGACAAGTTCGTAGTAGTATTTATCGACGATATTATGGTATATTATAAAACAAAGGAGGAACATGATGAACACTTAAGAATAGTTATGCAAACATTAAGGAAACACAAACTATACGCAAAATTCGACAAATGTGACTTTTATAAAAAAGAAATACAATATTTAGGACATGTCATTTCCTCAGAAGGTATTGTCGTAGACCCAGAAAAGATAAAAGCCATTATGGAATGGACAGTACCTAAGGATGTGGTAGATATCCGATCATTCATGGGAATCACCAGATATTATCGCAGATTTACATAAGGGTTTTCCAAGATAGCCTACCCTATCACATCACTACAAAAGAAAGGAACCAAGTTTAACTGGTCGCAAAAGTGTCAAGATAGCTTTAATAAGATGAAAGAATTATTAACATTGACACCCATTTTGAAGGTAACAGACCAAGCTAAAGAATTCACAATTTGTGTTGATGCAAGTAAAGAGGGACTAGGTGGTGTCCTAACTCAAGAAGGGCACGTGATTTGTTATGGGTCCCAAAAATTAAAAGAACACGAGTGAAATTTTGTCACTCATGACTTAGAATTGGCAGCAGTAATACATGCCTTAAAAATGTGGCGACACTATATAATGGGCAGAAAATTCCTACTATTGATGGATAATAGTGAGGTGAAATATCTCTTTAACCAACCATATCTTAATGAAAGACAAGCAAGGTGGCTCACCTTCTTGAGCGAATTTGACTTCGAGGTTAGAAATATCAAGGGTAAGGAAAATAAAGTAGTAGATGCTTTAAGCAGAAGAGTCCATGGGTTATTTGAGATAAACATCAGCAGGGTAGAAAGTGATTTGGAACAGAGAATAAGGACGACAGGTATTAACGACGAAAATTACACTAAGATAATGATAGAATTACAAAACAATACCGCCATCTTTGACAAACCATATCTAAGCATCGACAAGAAAGGACTATTATGACTTAAAAAATAGACTTTACATACCAGATTCAGCAGAATTGAAATCAACAATTTTGGACGAAGTGCATAAGAAACCGTATTTTGGCCATCCAGGATACCAGAAAACAATAAACACACTTAGAAAACTATTTTTCTGGCCTAGTATGAAGGGAGAAACAACAGAATACTCGGCTAGGTGCCAAGATTTTCAGCAGGTTAAGCCTGAGCACCAGCATCCAGCCGACCTATTACAACCGTTACCAGTACCAGAATGGAAATGGGAGACTATATCACTGGACTTTATAACAGGTTTACCTAAAACTCAGAAACATAATGATTCTATCATGGTTGTAATCGATAAACTCAGTAAGTTTGCACACTTTATTCCTGTAAAGTCTACTTTTAAAGCTATAAACATTGCTGAAATATTCATGAAAGAAATTTTTAGACTGCATGGTATTCCTAAAATGGTGATTTCAGATAGAGACGTAAAATTTACATCCTCTTTTTGGAAGGAATTGTTTGCAGGGCTAAACACTAACTTGAATTTCAGTACAAGCTATCATCCACAAACGGATGGACAGACCGAAAGGACAAACCAAATCATAGAGGATATGCTTCGCATGTACGTAAGAACAAAACCAAGCAAGTGGGAAGACTACCTGCACTTGGTATAATTTGCATATAACAATGGGTACCAAACTTCGGCTAAGTTGAGCCCTTTTGAAATACTCTATGGCAGAAAGTGTCTGACTCCAATTAGCTGGGATAACCTAGCTGACAGACTCATGATTGGACCAGAGATGCTCCAAGAAATGGACAACATGGTAAGAAAGGTACAACATAACTTGAAAGAAGCACAAGACAGACATAAGAACTATGCAGATCAGAAAAGAAGACACTTGGAATTTCAAGAAGGAGACCATGTTTATTTGAAGGTCAAAGCCCAAAAGAGCTCGTTGAAGTTTGGGAATTGTGCCAAGATGGCACCCAGGTTTTGTGGGCCCTTCGAGATACTAGCTCGAATTGGACCTGTAGCATATCAACTTGCACTTCCAACTAATCTAAGAATTCATAATGTATTTCATGTTTCGTTGCTAAAAAGGTATATTCATGACCCTATGCATAGGATTGATTGGAACTTGGTGCAGGTGGAACCTGAAGACAAGTTCTGAGTGGAACCCCTGCGCATTCTGGACCGGAGAGAAATAACACTTCAGAACAGAGCCATCGCTCAGGTAAAGGTGCAATGGAAGAACTTTAGTCCTGAGGAGGCCACTTGGAAGTTGGAGGGAGATTTGCGGAAATCTCATCCAATGTTGTTCCAGGAAAGGAACGAACACTGAGGACAGTGTTTTACTAAATGGGGAAAGGATGTGACATCCCCCAAAATAAAATATTTTTGAAATTTAAAATTGTTGGAAATTTATTCCGTTTTTAGTAAATTTGAATTTGGAATTTTTTTTCCATTTATGGCAATTCTGAATTTCGAATTTGGTAATTGTAATTAATTATTTTGACTGTTGGGCAGAGACCTGATTTGACCCAGCTAACTATTTGACTATGACACTTGTATGGAAAAAAAATATTTTATATTGATTGCAGGAGGACAAAAGGAACAACCATGTTAAATTTAGCTGACCATGACTCCATGAGTGGGGAACATGTTGGAACTACCTCTGGGATGTTTATTACAAGTGGAAAATCCGTGATTTGGCCATTGGCAGCCCCTGAAACCAGGGATTTAGAAAGATGCGAAAATTCCCAAGGGAGGGAAAAAGACCTGGGCAAAATTGATAAATAACATATGTGAGGAGGTAGGACACTGCCAAGTATGCGGAGAAAAGAGACTATGGATTTTCCTTACTGTTATGAGCACTGCTGAGTATGTGTGAGGCAAGAGGATAACTGTTGGAATTGTGGACATTGCTGAGGAGGAGTCTTCCAAATTCGTCCTCATGGATTCATGGTCAGGCTAGGGGGTGAATCGAGCAAGAAATTTTGGATGCCTATTCTACGGTTGGGAGGAATGTGGATGTTCCCTTTGCCTTCCTGCAAACTGGTTCAGATATGTTGATCTACTCCTTCTCTATTTTAAATAATCATTTATACTGGTGATATGTAAATGTTAACTCTGTATTGAAGTACTTCCATGGGAGAAATCTGCCGTGTCATAATCCATTGCTGTAATATGAAAAAACGTAGGAACATAGTAGGAATTATTTGTTATAGGAACAACTCTAATGCTGTAATGAATGGACTGGTAGAAACGATGGAGGATCTTCATCCGGGATAGAGGTAGAATAAAAATAACAGATCATATTACAAGTCACTGTGTATAGGGCATGACAAGTACATAAATTATTGTATATGAAAGTATTAAACTAATTAAGCAATTTTTAGAGCGATGTTTTTTAAGAGTTCTGCTTGCCATGAGGTCATACACCTTTAAGTATTCAAAATTTCGTAATTATACTATTGTTTAATGGCATAAACCGTAGAGAACAAAATCGGATCCTTCGACTTAACTATGCTTTGATGTGTAAGCTACTGGTGTGTAAGAATGAGACCCAAGTTAGGTAGATATACTTGGATGTTTATATTTTTGTAGGTAAAGATGCAAGACCGTAGCACGTAACTTTGTTTTCCAATTATTAAACCAGAATCAAGATGAAACTATACCTATGAGAGTGAATCATTATACATATATAGAGAGAGCTATGGGTCTGTACATACTTATAGGTGGAAATAAGTATAGATGTTAATGGAGAGTTAAAGAGAATTCCCTACAGTAAGAATGATAATATACGCCTTTATATGCGCACATAGCAGACAGTCAAAATGCCCACTGTTATAGCAGTCATGAAGATCCAACCTTGCAATTAAAAGCATAATTAAATGTGCAGAACTGATTACTTTGACAATCTCAGACTCCCTTCTTTTTTTATTGCTCTGTATAGGTTCCCTTAGATGATGATAATGATTTAAGAAATGTCGATGTATAACCAGGAACGACAATGATTGAGTATTTGTGTATTTTTGTAATAAGCTATACAAAATAATAACATTACTAAAGTATCGATGCATGACCAGGATACACATTTAATAGGATTATATGCATACATTTGTATATTACTTGATACCTGTACAACAGTTTAATATTATGGAGCCCCCCTTTTTTTGTTGAGATGTGATTCAAAAGATGTGGGCCTTTGGAAATACATAAATTCTATGCAATGCATAAAAGTTCAGATTGTACAAACAACAAATACGAAAATATAGTAGAGAACAACATCCTAACTAAACCTTAGTAAAGTTTTTGGAATTCAAATAATAAGCAGTATGCAAAATCAAAATAGTATCCAAGGAAGGAATCGAGTCAAAATAACTATCAATGATGATGGTTGAATTCCATTTGAGAAAATCTGCGTGCACTCCCCATTTTCGGCACTCTTCTCTGTTCTAAACCAATGCACACCTTTCGTGTTTTGGGGTTTTGGGACTCCTGCTTGCGAGCTCTCCCAGACTTCTTGTCCTTCCAACTCCCGACCGTCGAAACACCGAAAAGGGCTTAACATATGCATACATTTGTATATTACTTGATACCTGTATAACAGTTTAATATTCTGGAGCCCCCTTTTCTTTTGTTGAGATGTGATTCAAAAGATGTGGGCCTTTGGAAATACATAAATTCTATGCAATGCATAAAAGTTCAGATTGTACAAACAACAAATACGAAAATATAGTAGAGAACAACATCCTAACTAAACCTTAGTAAAGTTTTTGGAATTCAAATAATAAGCAGTATGCAAAATCAAAATAGTATCCAAGGAAGGAATCGAGTCAAAATAACTATCAATGATGATGGTTGAATTCCATTTGAGAAAATCTGCGTGCACTCCCCATTTTCGGCACTCTTCTCTGTTCTAAACCAATGCACACCTTTCGTGTTTTGGGGTTTTGGGACTCCTGCTTGCGAGCTCTCCCAGACTTCTTGTCCTTCCAACTCCCGACCGTCGAAACACCGAAAAGGGCTTAACGGTTCTAGATCACCCCTCAGCCTTCGTCCACGTGACCACCACTCTATGACCTGGTGCTATTCCTCCAAATGCTTTCAGGGTTTCACGATTCACGATTTCGACTGCAACGATTCTAGGTCCTTCGAACTCCCGGACCACGAAATGTCAAAATCTCCCCCTTGAGAGATCAACGGTCTAGAGTAATCTTGAACCGATGACCACGATCCCACTGGATCGACAACCCACAACCTTTTGGTATTTTCCCTGAACCTTGGCCACTCGCCACGTGTCCTCCTTGATGAACGGTGTCGATCGTTTCGTAATTTTGTGAGCTGGGAATTCTTGTCTCACGTCTCCTTCTCCTCAAACTCCCGGTGTCCAAATCCCTGGTGGGCTTGGATCTTTGACACCTGTCCTCCAAAATGGACAGTCCCGATGCTTTCAGGACTTGATGAGTCCTCTTCCTTCTGCTGTTATGAGGTTTAAACCTCACGCACCTTTTCTAGATTCGACGGTTCACGGCAAATCGACACTTCTCCCTCAAAGTTCCTACCGTCTGTTCTACCTTTCTGTGCGGCTTCCCAGGGATTAAATCCCTCACACCTCCTTCCGGATCCAACGACCATCGAACCTAGGTGCTAGATCTGACGGTCCAGATACTTTTTCCTGTGCACCTCCCAGGGATTGAACCTCGTGCATGTATCTTGATCCAGTGTCTCTCAGGCCACTGCGCTCCAGATCCAACGGCTGGAGCGATTTCGTGAACCGGGAGTTCACGATGCAGCGACTCCATAATCACCTACCACTCCAAACCCCGAACTCTGAAATAGTGAAATTCAATGCCTTAGAGTGTTGAAAGACACTCGGCCTTAATCTCCTCGCTTCTCTACAAGATCCAACGACTCTCGCAACTTCGGTACTTCTCCTCGAAGTGTCTCCACCGTTCATTTCTGATGCTCTCCTGCGCGACCTCTCAGATGTTAAACTTTGTGCGCCCATATCCTTTTGATCTGATGGAAGCTGTGCACAATCCTCAACTTTAACTTTCTGAACCTCAAAGGTTCCTTTGACCTAAGTTTAGATATTGCCTATATACATATAAGTATGTTGGAGTAGTTTGAGAGTTAAGGGAAGTGATAGAATTATGGACATAATTTATCCACATAAGCTTTTCTGTTCGAAGTAAACTAGACTGGTGTAATAATGTCATTATGGACATAAATGAATCTTACCTTCTCTTAAATTCTAAGATTAAATAAAATTGAATTATGTCATAGATTTTTTTTTTTATGGCGAATTTGAGGTACATTACAGTGGGTAGGATCATAGTATTGAGATTGCATCCCTTAGCACATTGTGCATTTTCTTTTTATATATTAATTCTAGTTCTGCTGCATTGTTAATTCTCATGAACCTTTCAACATTTGTTTTTAGTAAAAAAATGGTGTTGACTTGTATAAGAGTAGAAAATAAATCCATATATATAAGAAAAAAAAGAAAAAAAAAATTAGCAATGCATGAAAGAAGAATTTCCAAATAAGTATACAAACTATAATTAATTTACTATTGAATTTAGTAAAGTGCATGTTTTAAAAAAAATAAATTATCCAAAAGGTCATATGATATTTTCATATTTCAGAAATTGATTTTAAACAAACATCTTAATGAAATTTAACAAACATAATAAGAAAACCTCTTTTCAAATTTAAGAAAACATTTGTTCAAAATTTAGAAAACTATGTTCATTACAATTTTACTCAACAACTATATAAAGACTATACTGGTCCATGATACATGCAAGGTGAGTTTACATCAACACCAATCATTTCACAAATGTGTTGTAGTTGCAACATTGAATTCGTCAGCCTTAACATAAAATGAAGTGTATTGTCAAATATGTGACACTCTGTACCAATTCTATCAGAAATGAACTTTTTTAAAAGAGTAAAGTATTTATCCTATTTGGCGATCTGATATAGAGCCCAACTAAAGTTTGAAAATTGTCTGTTGTCCATAATCGTGGTTGAGAAAAATACAACAATAATTAGAAGTAGTATGTATAATCAAAGCAACAAAAAGTTTTATCAGTTTCAATGTAGATTTTAATTAGGTGGATGGACTCCTCATCTATCGAAAGTACAAACATAGGAGGAAAGAGAAATAATGTATAGATGACAGGTATGAATGAAATAATAACTTTATTTCAAAAATAATGTGATAATTCAAAAGTAATAAAGAGACTAAGTTTAATGGAATGACATACATAAACATATGAAGAGTAAAAACGGAAATGTATGGTGTAGATATTGAAAACAAGATGTGACATTGCAACACAATGACAATAATTATAGAAGATGTAGCTTTATTAACAATATGACATAATCAAATAATAATAATAATATGGTTCTCTTTAATGTAATGTAATATTGTGAAAGTGAAAAGTAAAAATTAAAAACTTAATGTTAAGGAGTATCTAAAGTATGAAATGTAGCAACAATAGTATTGTAGAGAACAATATAATAATAATCAATGCAAATGATTCCATAACATAGAAGGAAATGGATAAAATATATAGATTCAAAAACATTGCATAAAACAATAATTATGTTTAAACTTCAAAAAATGAAGTTTCCAAATGTAAAAAAATATTTAAATCCCATAAAATTGTCAGAATCTTATTTTAATATGCAACCAGATAGGTGGCATCGACAACACTAATTAATATCGACTTGACCATGACCATTTTTTCTATGAAGCCAATCTTTTCCCAAAATTTTCCCTGCTTCCTTATCACAAATATGCATATAATAGTGTAGAATTTCCTTTAGTGTAGAGAAGAATTGAAAATATGGATCAAATAAGTCGAAAGGTTCATCGTGTAGGTTGGTGACCATAGATTGAATGCCATGAAGAAAATCTTCTTGTTGCGTTATTTCATGCAAATAAAAACCAAACTTCGAACCCTCTGAGTTGTCCATAACTGCAGGATAGGAAAAACATAAATAAATAAAGTATGAGCTGAAATACAAATAGAATGTGTGTATGAAAATAAAAAAAGTTCTTCGTCAGTTACAAAACATTTTAACATGAAATATTACATGTAGGAGAGTGCAAGTATTCATTTGATAGACATCTTAACATTTATTTCCATGCAACAAGTTATGCATAATAATATGATTGTTGAAATGTTACTTGTAGTAGTAAATGAATGTAACAATATAAAGAATTATATGCTTTTGTTATAGACATAGTAAAAGGAAACTACTAAAGGTATAAAACATATAGAAAAATAGAGAAGACAAGATTAATAGAAGAATAGTAATTACGAATGGAAAAATATCAACAAAATAGACACATTTTATGAAGAGATAAAGTACTTACATGGGATGCTACAATGATAAGGAGTGTAATTGTTTCTCTTCTTTCTTCCTAATAGTAACATAAGCACTATTTTTCATATTGGCATAACGTTGAAAAAGAGAAAGGTGGAGATATGTGCAAACCATCTATCGATTTCACTCTTGATATGGATGTGAAGGTCAATCCTTGATGATCTTTCTTTTGTATATCAATAGTAGCTCAATCTAAAGTCAACCCCTGTGGTTTATGTATAGTAAGGGCCCATGCCATATTTAGAGGAATTTGTTTCCTATTTCCTCTTGTAACAAGTGTGATGGGAACAATATTCAAATTATTTCTTTTGAAAGGAACACCAATGTACCTATCAAAAAGAACAGTAGTGAACATTGGAATTTGGGGTGGATTTGTACCAGGGCTATAGTAAATTTGCTTAATGTAACCAAGTGTACCATTAACTAAGCCAGCTTCAACCCATAAGTTACATGTCAACATGACACGTTAACCAGGGAATATAAAAACCTCACGTTCCAGTTGATCATCATCAATGCCATCAATTTTATCCCATCTTGTATGCTCAACTACAGATCATGCAATTGGAGTATTTAATGATTTTAACATTTTCCTATTATGCAAGGTGACCAAATCATTTGTTGGGAACAAATGAATTGTTGAATGAAATAAACTCTTTTCCACTAGAGGCAAACTCATATCAACCCGTGACATAAGAAGATCCCAATCATCAATAATGGGTTCAACGTTTCTTATGGTATTCAAGAGTTGTCGAAAATAGGATTTCCTTGGATGATTTCCTTGTTGTCGAAATACTGTATCCAAAGTAACAACAATGTTGAAGTTTTTCCATAAAAATTTCCCTTCTATATTACCTGCATACAAAGGCTTATCTTTGAGAGGAGGCAATTGACCAAGGTCACCCATGAGAATGATGGATATACCACCAAAAGGATAAGTTTTTTTATCAAGAAATGCTTCTCGTAATTGATAATCTATCTGTATGAATAATATTGGTCTTAGAAATCTCATTTCATCAATCAAAATATATCGAATATGACTCATTTCTTATTGAAATATTGCAAGAGATTGTCCTTGTAGTGGTCTCATATATTTGATAGGAATTTTTAGAGTGGAGTGTATTGTTTTTGCATGTATATTAAAAGCATTTATTTCTATCGGAGCAAGTAAAAGCAATGGACTATGTCCATTAGCTACTAAAGTAGAAAGAGCATGAGAAATACAATGAATAAGAAAAGACTTTACAGTGTCAGTAGTCCCTTATATAATCATGTGAAGAGGTTCACGATGTTCATATTCAACTAAGTGTCATAATATGATATCAAAGGCAATTCATTGTTTCTTTAACAGGGATGTTGTTGAAGGAATTATGGAAAGAGAATTTTCAACAATAACACCATTAGATTTGGGATTTTTTATAAAATATATAGCTTCTTCAACAACATCATTTGAAACCATCAATTGCTCCCAATTAAAGCATATATCAGATTCCCTTCGACCAAGAGTTTGAAGGTCAGAAATAGTGATATTGTTTGGAGGTATCAAGCGAGACAAAACTTTCCATTTTTCAAAATCGTCTTCAACAATGGTTTCTTGTTCATGGGAATCTTCATCTTCTTCAACAATATCATAAGATATAGGGGAAAAATCAACATGCCATGCTCAATATCGGAAATTCTACCAATTTTCAATCATTGTTTCATTGGAGAGGCCAATATCAATGGGAATATTATGAAATGGTTTGTAAAAAAGTAACTTAGTCCAACAGAAAGTCTCAAATTCATGAGAAGCCTCACTGGGAATAGAATAAAAACGTGGCCAAACTCGAACAATGGCATGAACATATCTATGTTTCCATGGTTATTTTTTACATTTTACATCAAAGGTCCAAGATCTTCCTGTTTCTATAATAGACAAATGATCAAGAAATGAAGGTTGATTTTGATATATTTGAAGAAAACTATATGGAGATGAAAATTGATGGGGATCATTTGATACTTTCTTGAAAACCTTTCTACCAACATTTAAGGAAAATAATTTCCTACCGCAAACAACAAGAGGTAGTTTCAACAATGTATGACAAGTTTCTTGTGCACCAATGTCACTATCAACAAGGGTTTCTGCAAGGAACCTTCTATATGCACACAATACATGATCTTGTGAGTCGCTTTCAATTGAAATTCTAGTCAACATATCTTGGTAACTTTCTGATCTCTTTTCTACCTTGGAAGCATACTTTGCAATATATTTCAAGTCAACATGTCGAGATACCACTAGCTGACAATCAACATTAGCGCGCCACATTACAAGAAGATCAACATTATGAACATTTATCCTATCATCATTTGGTGCAGGCTCGTATTTATTTTTCCCTTTCTCATCTATGAACACTATTGAATCATCGTGTACCTACCATGGAGCATTGTATCTACATTTGACAATAGACCCTTTTTTTCACAAACAAGAATCTACACTACACTTTGTATGTCTTTGAACACGATTTAACAAATACTCATAATCATCTTGAGGATTAGAAGAGATAATTTGTTCACTATTTAATAGGCATGGATAATCATTTAAGCTTCGAGGAACCATTATACTTTGTCGATTAATATCACGTGGATTCCATTTTGTTACATATTTATCAAAGAATGTCTTTGCAGCGTGCACATTAGAAGGGTTTGACCAATCCAATGTGTCCATATTTGGTGCACCTTCCAACCACAATAAACCATGTATGTGGGATGAACCTCTATGTTGCCACTCATACATAAAAAAAAAAGTATATATATATTATATAAAGTTAGTATTTATATCTAGAAGAGTACACGAGGAATGTGAAGGTAAAATAAAAAGTAGAAATCCATCAAAACAAACCTGTACCAAATGTCTTTAGCTTTAAGATATTTTTTTATGACTTCTTTCTCGAATATTTGAAATATTTGATGCATGTACATGGAAACAAGATGTGGGTACTGGATGACATTTTCAATTTTTTAACAATGTTCATTTAAACAACGACAATGTGCATTTATGGGCATGACATTGTGTAAGCCATGCCACTTTGTGTCAGCTGCACTCAAAGTAAAAAACAATGTTGGACAAACCAACTGAGTAATCATGTCATTGAGTTCAGCACGACACTTTGTCTAATAGGCCCTTGTACCTCAAAGAATAGAACCAAAATGCATAAGATGCTCAACCAACTTATTGTTAGGTAAATCAATGAGTTGTTGCCGCAAGTCTAGAATTGTTGTAGGTGAGTTATCATGTATATTATTCTTTACAAATACTGCAACAGTTTCTTGGCTATGATGGCGCATAATCATGTTCAATAAGAAATAGTGAAACCTTGGATGGCTTCCAAATCTATGATCAAAGTATTTGAGAATATGCAATCCATATTCATGCAATTGAATATTACAAATACGAGGATGCAACCAATCAGCATCACCAGTGGGGAATAATGTGGGGAAATCCATGTCCAATAACCCTTATGTATTATATTCATTGATGGGACACAAACCAATGTTTGGCCAGTCCAATCGTTCAACATGTGTGGAACATTCATTTTGAATGAATGTTCTTATTTATTCCATTTATCTCCCTTCATTAGGTATTCGAGCAAAAAAATATGAAGGATGAGCATGCAAATGATCAAGATCCAACTCTTGAATGTCAACAACATTACTCTTTGTTACTTTAATATCACAATCAACAAATTTAATCCTACTTTACACATTTGTTGACCTTTCAGGGAGAGAAGCAAGTGAATCCATGTCGATTTGAACATCCTTGTAATATTTATCCATTTTAATTTTGTAACACAATGCATCCAAAACTCGTGATCTCTTTACATAACATTCATAATATTTATATTTTGCACCACGCCTCCTAACAATGAGGATGTCAAGATCTTCAACACGTCATGGAAGGTTTCTTGGAATCATGGAAATATCTCATGGAAAGCTAATTGTGTGACCAATATATTTATATTTCCCACCATGAGCATGTGTCACTTGCAACATTGGATTAACCCTTGCTATTAGCATCTCTTCAACTTGGGTAAGAAAATTTAGAACATGAGGTTGGTCACCTGGATCCATGTTATTCCAACGAGAGAAAATATGAGAACCTCACTGATATTTTCACCTTTTTCACATAGGACCTTCAGACCCTCTCAAAACTTGGATTCCAGGATAAGATTCACGACAAACATGGCACATTTGCACAATGGAGAGGCTATCAATATTAGCTTGAAATTTTTTATGAATTTAGATCATGTTGGTATGAAAATGATGGAAAGCAGGTTGATTCACTTGATGTATATGAACTCTAGACAACATAACATGTTCATGACCATTGTCATAGGCCCTACCCAAATTTGGCCCAAGAGGAATTGTTCCATTGCTTACAACATTTATTTCCCATGAATTTATGGAGTGCATATCTCTATTTTGACTTCATTGAATGGTGTCCTATTAAAAAAAATATATAAAAATGTTAATTTCCAACTTACTAACTTACAGGAGACGGAAAAATAAATAAAAAAAAGGAATGCAGATGATGAACATTTACATTATATTGTGAATTAGATGGTCCCGGTTGACCTAGACCAAGGTTATGAGAAGGCTCCCCTTGACTTTGAACATGTGTTGTTGGAATATATTGGTCGTTGAGTTCTATACCTCTATTGGAATGGTTTGTGTGCTACAAATAAGGAGAAAATAAAATGCTAATTTACTAATTTTAGTAATCTATATAACGAATCGTGTTGTAGAATTGTGACAAATAATTATCGAACTAGAATACCTTAGTTGTTCCAAGTGAAATGGTTCTAATTGATTCTATTGGTGGAAGGATATTTGCTGGAAAATTTGGGAGAGGAGATGCAGATCCAACACCAATAGGGAAAGGTTGCAAATTATCAACCAAATTGGCAAGACAATTACTGTCACCCACAAATTTAGAGGGCCCTATATGTTGAATTTCTTCGATAAATATAACATGAAGGTTTTCCAACCTTCCTTCATGCTGGAATCTAAGAGTTCCATTTGTAGAAGACTAAGGGTTTTCATTTGAATCTAGGTTTTGAACATGATCATCTTCTAGAATATCAGAAGTTTCCGCAATGAAAACAACATTGTTATGAGATTGTGGAACATAAGAAATATTTTGAGTAAGAAAATATTGTGGGAAAGAAACATCAAGAGGTATTGGTGTTCGCATGATAGCAGCCAAACTTAGATACTTAGGACTATCGAGAAAATAATTTTAAATATTATTTTGAGTGGTTATTGTATGATACAAATCTCTTCTACGTTCATTTATTGCATCTTTGTTTTTTTGATACCATAAACGGCGAAGTTTATTTCTCCTCTCACATTTTGTCGAAGAACGAGTTTGTTTCATAATAGATTTACTTGTGCCTTCAGTAGACATTTCTACAAAAGGAAAAAATACATCATTATTAACTTGGCATATCTTGTGCCTTCAATAAACATTTATACAATATGAGAAAAGGAATAATTATTAAACATAATTAGGAAACATAAACAAATGTGAATAGGAACTATATGTACAATTGCAATTATAAAAAAAGGGGGGGAAATGGTGAAATCATTATATCAATCCATATGACAATGATATGAAAATGAAAAGTATCACAATTGATAATGGAATATGAACATTTCTAAAACAAGTCGAATATTAAATGTAATCCGAATGGTGGAATATGAAAGTCAAAAATATGAAAATGTATAATGGAATTTGAATATTTGTAGGACAAGTACAACATGTTTGATAATATTATTAATTCTTATTATAAGGAAAAGTAGACTAAGACAACAAATCTATTCCCAATGGTGGAATGCCATCAACAGAATCTGTGTTTGGAAGTAGTGGGAAAACATTTCCATTTTCAATCAGATCATTGCACTGGTCTTGCAATGGAAATCTCAACCAAGAGTTTTGTGACATGGATACATTTGTGATATTTGTTGGGACACATGAGCCAGTCATCAAATCATAGAACATGAGTGGAACTTCATTGTTATTGCACATCAACATTATCCCATCCACTGTTCGAAATGGAAGATATCCAAGAAATATTTTATTTATGTTTGTTGAAAGGTGTTGCAACAAATTCCATTTGAATCCCGAGTCATCCTCAAAAGACTCCAAATTCATTTAATAGATGGTTGACCGAACATAAAATTATCCACTTCTTCAATAGACCAAACAGAGGTGGAACCATCATTGATGAGGCATATAAGTTGGTTCTTTTATAATTCCAATGACATACATCATATGTATGTGATTGGAACAAAAGAAAAACCCCACTGATTATTTAAAACATCCATCCAATATATAGTGTACCCATAGCGAGGGTAGTCTTCATAATATTTGTCCAAATACAACCAATAAATTTTATGTTTATAGACCACTGCCTCTTTTGGAGGTGTAGTGTGACCACAAGGAATGTTTGTACTCCTTCACACCCTGTCAAGGATATTGCAAATAAAATACTTTGTTTGCATTTTTTTCGAAATATGTTTCAAAACAACCCATTCATATTTTCTAGCACTGACATTTTCCAAGAGTGTAAAGAAACCCCAATCTCCAACCCATATAGAACCTATATTTTTGAATGTCTTCGTAAATGGATTCATCACATAATAATTCTTTGTAAGGGAGCATCATGTTGGTAAAGAAAACAAAATCATGGATCAAACTGTGCATTCAATTGTGTAGTTGGAATCTATAAATGGCACATGAAAACGACAAACGCGACTAGTTTGATGAAGGTATGCTCCTAGGAAGTAACCTTCCTCACCATAGAGAAAAGGAATTATAAAACCAAATTCATTACAGGAAATTTGATGGCAATGTGCAAGGAATGAAGGGGTTTGTAGAACAATGTTCCAGTGTTTACAAATGGTTCTAAATCTTATCATCACTGAAAAAGGGAGCCAATAAAATATCAGCTCCAAAATCTGGAATGGGAAACAACTCCATATGGTTGGATCCATAACGATGTGAAGAAGTCTCCTAGCACTGGAAAAATACGAGTAAAGTGAATATAACTATTATATAATAAAATCTAAAACAAAAAACCTTGTAAATAAATCAAATAACCATTTATATAAAAAGAAATAAAATTAAAGAAACATAAAATATAAGGATTTACATATCAAGTATATTCAAAACCCATTAATATATATGAAAACCCCAATAATTTGATACAAATGTGACTACTATTTAAGAAATACATCTAAAAAACATTAAACAATAATCATGAAAATATAATAGAAGCATATAATGGAGGGTGAATTAATGTTTGTATTATTATACTTTGTTATAAATTTTTTTTTTTTTTTTTGAGATTGTGGTGGTCATAAGGTATTATTATTGATAGGTTATAAAAAAATTAATTAATTAAATGTGTGAATTTTCCATACTTTAGTCCTAAATTTCTTATACATTTATGCATAATGTTCACAACAATAATGCATTATTAATATACAAAACCAATGCAGCTAGCAGAGCATATGAGGCCAATGACAAAGGCTGCTTTAACTATAAATCCAAAGCTATATAGATTAAGAATATTTTAAAAAAATCTCACCATGAAGGTGTCAATAATGGATTAAACATAAAATGCAGCCATCCCAATATTTTGCACAAAGCCAATGATCGATCATAGTAGAGAATGACTATTATTGACTTGGGTTCTAGTATTTTTGTAGTAGTTAAACAGTACAATAGTGTTGAATGTGTTTGGACTGTGTGTACATAATATAAATACCAATGTTTAAGAAACTGGAACTAGACTTTGAACCAGAAAGAAGTCAAATCAACCAAAATCAGAAGGCAGTAAACATAAACCCTAATAGGCGTATTTTATTTAGAAATAAGCCTATTAGAGTTTATGCTTCTTTTAAAAAAATCCAACATCATTTGAAGAGACGTTATAAGTTGTGAGAGAAAGTTGAGAGACTCTGATGGAGGGGAGGGTTAGGCAAATAAATCAATACGCTACATAAATCTATCACCAACCCATCGTTCAGGTAAAGATTGGCTTCTTTGTTAATTCTTCATTTTATTCATTCCTAGGTTTATAACACACATTTTTCTTAGCATTATCAGTGCAATCACTCATTAAGAGTTATAATAAATAATTTAAGTTAAGAGTCTAAATTAACATAAGTTATAGAATAAGTTCATCTTAATTTAAGTTCATCTTAATTTAAATATATTATGCATTCAAATTATTATAAATTCATTTTTTTACAATATTTAATGCATCAAAATTATACCAAACAGTAGTTTCAAATATCCTATTATATCAAACTGTTGTTTAATCTTTCTGCTATGATCTATATCTTTAAAGGATTTCCATGGTCACGACACTAATAAACATCCATTGCAATGAACAAAATTTTACATACTTACCCAAAAATATGCATAGATAGAGTAATAATCGAAGCATTAATTTTCTGCCAATTGCTTAATTTTATGCCAATTTATTCACTATTAAGGTAATCTCACGAGTCATACAAATTGTTTTTTGTGGACTCATCCAAGTTGTTCTATGACGATTTATCATAGTCTCAAATATAATGCATCACCCATTCGATAATATTTTACAATATTTAGAGTTCTGACTATAGCATCAATATGTATTTTTTTTGTCTGCTTTCTTATGTATTCGGTCATATAAAATTTGAAATGTTTTTAGAGAGAAAATGAATTCAAGGAAGATGGGGCATGATGGAATAATGAGTTATCAATCACTAAATTAGTGTGAGAAAAACCTAAAATCTATTTCATTTATTAGATGCAAAAAAAGTTTAATAAAAGTTTAAACTGTAAAAATGTAATGAACAAACATGAAATTTTCATTTTCATTTATCATGTCAACTGAAGATGTAAAGTCTAAGGCAAAGACCCTGTAGTTCAAATTTTTACATGCTTATATGAAACTTTTACATGCTAACATAAAACTTTTATAGTCATTATGATAAAGAGTGATTCAATTATGATTAATAATGATAAACAATCATTTCAATTATGATATAACAAAAAATTCAAAAGGGACTGTGTGGGAGATGTGTCACCAAGAAGGAGATATGTGATATTAATTTAATATATAATAAATCAACTTGAATCCATCTTAAACCACATAATTTATGGTTGAGGTATTTTATTTACAAACCCTAATTAAGGTTTATGCTAAAAAATTATAGCATAAACCCTAATTAAGGTTTATGCTAGAAAATTCTAACATAAACCTTAATTAGAGTTTCTAAATGAAAAACCACCTGTGAGAGAAAATAGTGAGCCAATGACCGTGACATCTGTGGGGATCATGGAGTTGCCTATAATCCCTTAGGTTCGCGAGCTGAAGATCGAAATGATTTGGATAGTATTTATGAAATCGTGGCTGAAGCACTGCTTCAAATATGAATGTTCATTAATATGGATGTGTAGGGTTATGTAAAGTTTTATAGTATAGATCCATTTAAAATCGGAATCAGGATCTATAAGCTTTGAAATCTATTAAGCTTATAGAAAGAACAAATTTTATTGAAAAAACTACAACAATATCTTAATTTCATGAACTTCTCGCGATATTCATCATCTCTGGTTTGAATTGTAGAGATCATGGAGGTTGTTGCTTTCAATTGTTATGAAGAGGTATTATTGAATAGATATTATTAAAACTTTGGGTGCTTTTAAATAATGGGTCTGCACGTCTAGTTGACCGAGTAAAGCATTAGACAAAAAAACCCTAATAAAATAATCTTTTGTTATTAAGGCTTTATTCAAAGAAATCACATGGTACTGTTTTGCTATGTGCAACGACAGATTTGGTTTCCAGTAATTGAATCGTGAAAGTACAATCATAGTTGAAGAACCATGAAATATGGTGCCTTCAGTATTTAAAAATATTTCTGAAAAGCATCGTTGGTACAATTTTGCTAAGTGCAACGACAGATTTGGTTTCCCGTAATTGAATCCTGAAAGTACAATCAAACTTGAAGAACCATGAAAACTGGTGCCTTCAGTATTGAAAAATATTTCTGAAAAGCATCGTTGTAAGATAGTAAGGGTCTCATTTAATTCAAGGGTTTTGATTGGACAACTGGATATCGGGAACCGTCCATTTATTAAATTTAAAATGATCAAATCAAATCGCATTTATACAATGTAGAGTGCGCATGGCTGGCCTCCAAAAGCTAATATATATATATGGCGATCGAGTTTTCTTTCAAGTCCATTATAGCTCCCTCGATATCCCTCCAGTTTGCTTATGTCTTGGAGCTTTATAAACACATAAACATCTCTGTAAATAATATTTCTCAGGCCATTGGACGTTGGAGTTCGTTTCGTGTTGTTCACCGTGTGCTTTGTGTCGGGACAGTCGTGCCTTTTGCTGGCTTTGCGCATATATCTTGGCCGTGGAGTTTAGGGTTTTAGGGTTGGGGTCGATATTCCGTTAATTTTCAGTGTTTAAAAATATTTAGTTATGTTATGTGCTCAGTGATTGCGATTATTCAATGATTAAGCAAGTAGAGAACATTCAATCCTTTGAGCGAAAGGGCATATAAAAAAAAAGTGGACACGATTTCAGCGAAAAGGCGTGGAGATAAAGAAAGTGCAAGTAGAGGACACGATGACGGAATTAAATAGATAAGATGTCGTGTAGGACGATAAGTGCATTCGGTGTTGTCCAGGTTTCAACCTATGTCGACAGGTATATCCAGCTAAATCAAAAGTAGTGGGATAAGGTGATTGATAAAAACTGGAAACCGTTTTTTCCCTACACGACAATGTTCATGATAACAATGTTCAAAATATTGAATCCCCTGGCATAAACTTTCCGCACCAATGCTTCCAAAACCTAGTTTACATTACACTAAACCTGGTTTAGATTTCGCTGTAAAACATTAATGTTTCAAGGTGTTTAGTGAATAACAGTGGAACAAACTTCATCCCAGAACCATCCAATGATAGGTAACATGACATGCAAAGTCTAAAATTGCATGATCATCACCATTATTATATTATAAAAATGTAATAAATATATCGGCAACGAGCCAAAAACACTCATCGGAAGTTCCAAAGGATCCCGTCGTTATGACTACATGTGACTTGCCAACAACACTCACGGGAAGCTCCAAAGGACCCCGTCGTTATGATTACATGCGACACAAAGCAAGTGTAAACTTTTTTTTGGAAGGAAAGCAACAATGACATGGAGGAAAGCAACAACGGCAGCAATTAATCGACACAACGCACACAAAAATAGGAAATAGATAATAACGACCTAAGCAAGTCTATGCCCACTAAGATAAAAGACAACA
This sequence comes from Picea sitchensis, assembly GCA_010110895.2. Classification (NCBI taxonomy): domain Eukaryota; kingdom Viridiplantae; phylum Streptophyta; class Pinopsida; order Pinales; family Pinaceae; genus Picea; species Picea sitchensis. Next base: position 50,625 of record SNQJ01S0019713.1, read on the forward strand.
TCAAGATCATCTACATGCAACCAGCATCAAGCGATGCAAGTAACTAGAAACTTCATGGCTAGCAAGAAACAAAATCGCATTAAAACATTACAGTGCGATTTGCAAAACCTCAAACTCAATAACAACATCATCCTCATCGGGAAACACATGACCCAAAGCGAGGTTATCATACACACTCATCGATCAACGTGCGCATTGATCCCATCATAAGGAATCATGCCACCACATTACATGTGCATTGATCTCATCATAAAGAATCATGTCACCACATTGCGTCAAGCACAATAGTAACTAAGGCGCAAACTTAAACAGCCCTAAACCTTTAAATCATGACACAAAATCCAAACGCGAGAAGTCCAAACTTAACTGTCATACCTAATACAAAATCTATAAATGATAATACCCTAATCTATTATGCTAAACTTCAACACCGGGTTACCACATCCAGTACTTTTAATTGCGCAAAGGTCAAAATTTTATAAGAGCAACAATCCAACTCCAAACGACATGGGATACATAAAAATGGGTGCGCGCAAGGTCTTAAAATCAATAATAGATTAGAAGCAAATAAATCTAAGTAAAGGAAGTGATCACATAACATCACACATAAGTGGAAAAATAGAATCTAAGAATGCAGTGATCTTGCTTCAATAATTCTAAATGGCGAAGGGGTTCTAATTAATACAAGACCTCTGGTAAGTTGAGCATTAACTAGAGATTTCAACTGGCTCTAAAAGTTTGTCAGTAAGATAAAATTGAAACAATTGACGCTCCTTCCAATTCACAATCAATTAAATATTCCATCATCCGGCATGAGAAATTTTCACCATTACCCAAATTCTGTACAAGTTGAAAAGTGCCTCTAAAGTTGCCCAAAATTTAAAAAGGTCCAAATTATCTTCCTTCTAACCTTATAGATCCACTCAGTGTGTATAAAAACAAATTATCTGGAATGTTTAACCAAGTTGGGTTCTACGTTATAAGCTTTTTATTATTTGCAAATTGATACAAGAGATCCATAGCCACAATGAAGTCAAGACAACAACTACAAAACAACCATAACAACTTCTACATCTCTGAGAAACATTTTATCAAAATAAAGTCCTTATATCAAAATTCACTCTTACCCACAACATATAATGTGTGAAAAAGATAAACCTTTAAAATCTATTTGCACATTCATGAAACTTGACGTTTTTGAAACTACTGTAATAAACAATGAATATTGGACACCCTCAATGTGGCATTTTATAATTGGGTCAGCTCTTCCATATTAATGTAAATATTACCTCCATCGAAGGCCACACTCACAAATAAATCACTGTAAATACAACAAATCATTGTATGTCTAACTTCACCTACATGGCTAAAATAAAATAAAAATCATACGTTGAGGGTAATACGCTGAAGGTAAAAATCACATGGTGAGGGTAATACCAATCAACGTAGAGATTGGTGGCAGGAATATAGCCTGAGGAACACCGCGCCGAGGGATACAGTTCCCAAATTCGCAGGGATAAGCGGAAGGAACGCTGAGAAATATTTTTTAAAATCAGAGGGTAAGAGCACAATTAGAAACAACTCGTGGCAGCCACCAATGGTCCGGAACACCATTAAGGCGATTTTAAGGTAGCGATTTTGGGTTCCATTCATTTCTTGAATAGGGAATTTACAGCAGAGGGATTTTGTGCACGCAATGGAAATTGGAAAGACAGGGAGAGATACAGCTCAGATTTTGATAAGGACGGAAAGTACAGATACAACTCGAAATTTGACAACCTTGTTTTGAACATAAAGAGATTTCGAAAAGGTGGACAAATTCAATTTATTTGTCAAAGTTTAGCTATAATTTACGATGAAGGGGAGCGGAGGAGACCAGAAATCCATAACCATTTTGCCAATAGATAAATCATGGTGTGAAACTGGTGCGTATATATTCACCAAGCAATGAAGACATGATGGTAACTGGAGGAGTTTGGATGCCGTAAGTTTGAAGACTTGAGCGCTCTTTTTCATTGACTCGCATTAAGTTCCGATCAATGTCAAGACAGTACAGGTTGCAAAGCTGGAGCTTTCGGTGTCTGCGCCTTCAGTGCTGTCACAAACTCAGAGTTTGTGACCATTAATTTATAAATCAATGAAGAGTCATGAAGAATTATGCAAGCGAAAGGGAGATTAAACGTGATGCTATCTTTAATCAATATTTCTTCAAACGAAAAGAAGATAAGACGTGTAAACATAAACCTGTATTTCGTGGCGAATTCGTCCAAGTGAATCCTGCAGAATTCTTAATGCAAAAATTGGTTTCTTTTGTCGTTTTTCAAGATTCTTTGAATTCTTAATGCAAAAATTGGTTTCTTTGGTTGTTTTTCAAGATTCGTTTTGTTGGTTGTGACTGTGGAGGCCGACAGATAATTCTTTCGTTTATTTCCAAAATATTTTCATTGGTAGTGACAGGTTGTTCTAAAACCAATTTATAAACAAAACGTTGAGAATTATTTACGTTGTACACAAAAGGAATTTTATGGGAAGAGAAATTATCCTACATTTATTATCCATGCACATGAAAGCATGGCATTTGAATCTAAATATTTAACACCAGAGTGAAAGAAAGTCGATTTGGCTCCTATCCGACTGCTCAGGCATAGACTAATAACTTAAAGGATAAAGGAGAGAAGATAAAAACTCAATTTCTTTGTATTAGAAACAATAAAAACGTAGAGTAAAATAAAATAATGGTCCGAGACCAAAACACAGTCTTTTTATTTTAATCGCATCTATGCAAGCGAGATTTCGACAATAAATAAATTCATGAACAAGATATTAAGTTATTATTTAATACAAATTATACACATGCGTACCATAGCCAATGCGAAGAACCAGAAGTGATTGTCCCGCTCTCATGCTCCTTCCAACTCCGACTTGCCAACCGATGAGACTTCACCGATACCTCCCAACCAATGCTAGGGGTACTCTTCTCCCCCCTGAGCCCCCAAATATGCAAAGGGTCCACAAACAAATACCAGAAAATGCTAGCACCCAACTTGCCTCGAAAGTTCATTCTACCACTTGTTACCCGAGCTGGGTATCCCAACTCCTGCAAGAGAAAGTTCAGTCAAGATGAAATTTCAGCAGCGTAATGTTACGCAAACCAAATGTGATCCATACTCCTCCGCCATCATTTTTATAGAATTTTCAAGTAAATAGTTTCCCAAAATTCTCATTAGATTATTTTTTCATTAACTTAATTAGGAAAAACCTCCCCTGTACACATGTCGCCCGATCCCCCAGTTGCATCAGAAAATCAATTTATTAATTAATTAAAGATTCCTATTTCCCTCACCAACCTAAAAGCGTTCCTAAAAACGCTCTGTGTCCCATTATTCCCTTACAATTTTTAAACGACTTACGCCTTACTTAGATTCTAGTTGAGTTCATAAATAGAAAGTCTCAAAGGCTAGATTCCTCACTAAGTTAGACATTCCCCTTTTTTCTTTAAGTTTCTTATTTTCCTTCAGTTTCATTTTCTTTTAAGTTCCCCCTTTTTCCTTTTTAACCAAAAATCAATTTAGCAAGTGTAGATAAAAACAATCATTTACTCTTTTTCTTTTTTAACTAAAAATCAATTTAGCAAGTGTAGATAAAAACAACAATTTACTCTTTTTAATAAATTTAATCCTCCATTATAATTTTTACTTTAATAATTAAAGTTTAAATTTCTTTACCGCCTTCTTGTTATATGTCTAATTATTTTGTTTAGAGGTTCTACTTAGACCTAGGTTTTAAATTCACTAGGTTTGTCGATAGTTCTTAAGGGAAAATTTATCATTAAACTTACTCATCACTTTATTCATTTTATGGCCGACCAGGTCCTAAGGAGGCATAGTTTTCTAGGCACTAGGTTTATTAACTTATCAGTTAAAATTGTGATGTGCCCTTCAGGATGCACTACTTGCTCCAAGGGTGCCACTCGCCTCCTTCTGTTTTATTTGTGCGATGTTCCATTCAAGACACACTACGTGCTCCAAGGGTACCACTCACTTTTTTTTTTTCTTTGCTCGATGTGCCCTTCAAGACGCACTATGTTCTCCAAGGGTGCCACTCGCCTCTTTCCATTTTCTTTGCGTGACGTTCCCTTCAAGACACACTACGTGCTCCAAGGGTGTCACTTCCCTCTTGACTGAATTCGCTAGACGTCAAACCCCAGGAGTCAATACTCCATCAGGTGATCTTGTGGGAGACTAAGGGCCTGTAAGGAATAAGGACCCTGCCTTATTGTGTGCCGCTTAGAATCATCGTGAGCGATTGTCACAGTCTTCCCTCATGGCATCGTGGGTCTTCTCGAACTAGGTAATCGTTAACCTATAGTTTGATCCATGGAGGGAGTTTTAGTAGGTTGTGGCAGGGCTGCTGCCACATCCCTCTCTCAATGTCTTTAGTTGTCATGCGTGACCCCTTTACTCCAAATGTGAGTCTAGTCGGCAAGCTATCGTCAGTCTGCATCCATCAACGAATCATCTTAGCAATAACAATCAACATCATAATATCTAATCATATGTACATATGTCATATCAACCACATTCAAACCCTAACAGTCCACTCCCTGAATCGATACAGAGTCCAAGGGGTTTCATCGATGCCTCAACATCCCCAATGTCCAAAGTCCTACACACTTAGGAGAACTGAGTCAATAGCACATGTCTATGTAAATACAACCAAATAACATATCATCAAATCTACAATATCTCGTAATCATTATCACAATAACCAATCATATAAGAAACAGATCACTTTCATGCAAGTGTCCTCAAAGAATAAGTTTGCTCAGTGTGCGCAAGAGCAGGATGTTGCAAAACAACAAAGCTCAAAATACAACAATTTTGATTCTTGTTGATGAAAATACAAAAGCAAAGCTCAAAATACACTAACATTGAGTAATTTAAGAAAACTAATTGCATAATTTTTTTACAGATGTTACCTGGTCTAGTTTGATGGTTTGCTTTGATAGCCCTCTTCCCAGTGTGATATGTTGTTCTATCGATTTTACTCTAAACTCATTCAGACAATAATAGTTCTTTTCATTGTGCTAGAAATATATATAATCCAAGTATATGAACAAAGGTTATAATATGAAACGAGAGAAATTGGAAAACGTGTGCACGTGCATCCAATATGGCAAAAGTGGAATGCCATTAATTAAAAAAACTGTAAATTGGCAAATGCACCTGTCTCCCCTAAATTTAAATTGGAAAACATGGACGTGGCATGAAGACAGTCCACTGTCAAATTTTATTTGATGTTTACATGAAATAGCCTAGTAATTTTTATTTATGCGTAGGAGGTGGGAAAAACATGCCTGGTAATGAGACGGTTCAAAGAATGCGTGGCCCAATATGAAACATTTGTGGGTAGATCATGGGCATTAGACGATCATTTTTATTTATGCTTAGGAGGTGGGAAAAATGTGCGAGGTAATGAGACGATTCAAAGAATGTGTGGCCCAATATGAAAAGTTCGTGGGCCAGTCGTGGGCATGAGACAGTTCAAACTTCATAAACGAATGTGTGTGCCCAACATGAAACATGTGTAGTGCTTCTTAATCATATAAATGTGGCTTGCATAGATATTAATCCTTTTTAATCATTATAATGTGGAAATTATATTTACTTATATTAATTTTATAATGTGATTACGTAATTCTAAGAATATGCCAACATCTTCAATGGGTAGCCATCAGATTATGATTTTAATTGTTTCTAGGCTTTGCAAACCCAAAATATACCATGAAAATAGAATGAGAACAAAGAGTGTACAATTAAATGAGAATAATGAACATAAATAAAATGCAAACGTAATTACCAAAAGCAAAATGTGTAAAAATATTACAATATACATGCAAATAAAGTGAAATAGAATGTGAACATGTATTAACAACTATTTTGATTTTATATAGAGTGTGACCTCTTAGGAGGAAACACATGTGCTTAACCATTAGACCCAACTAAAATACAATATTAATTTAATATGAAAATATATATTTTATTCATACTAAAATATACATTTTACTTCAAATTTCAGAAGAACTATAGTCTCAAAAAGTCCAATAAAAAAATTCATTATATTTATAGATATTTAAAAAAAAATTAACGTTTTTAGTTTTTTTCCATAATTTTTTTTTAATCAAATACAATAAAAAAACAAGTTGACTATATTGTATCGATATCATAGAAAAAAATTCATCATATTTATATTATTGCTTGATTTCTATATTACAAAAATAATACTACCGAATCTTTCTACTATACTATAAAAATAAATTAAGTCACGTTCATGACTTTCGTCGCTTTATTGCCATTATTTCAGTGATAGTTTTTAAACATGGTCAACCTTTTTTTTTTCCAACGGGAAAATTTCTCAATTATATTAATGGATATAATGTGTTCTCTAGTCAAGAGATATTACATAGCGGAGCTAAGAAGACATAATTGTCAAAGAATCTTTTTCCAATAGTGGTCTCTCGACCAACAGATGGAGAAAGTTCAAAAAGGAAAAGAGATAAAGACCAAGTTACATAGTAAGCATTGCTATACCTTAGCATATAAAAAAACTTCAAAGGAAAGCCGAAGTTTAGTAATAGTCAATAATGACACAAAATACATGAGAAATAGAAGAGAGGAAAATAGGAAGATCTTAATAAAGAGTAATGAAGTGGGAGGGTCCCTCATGACCATCTATCCAAAGGTTGTAGGTAATAATGCCCTCTTTTTTTTTTGAACCGTTGTCTTGGATAGTTGATCAACATAATTATTGTGCTCATGGAGGATGTGTTTGAAGCTGATATATTTGAAAGAGGGTTGAAGTAAACTGATTCTGTCCTTCCAAGCCATAAGAGAGATGGATTGTAGATCACCCTTGTTGTTTAACCAATCAATAATAATTATGGAATCTCCAAGAATATGAAGAGATTCAATGTGAAGTCTGGAGGCCAAATATAGAGTGGCCCAGGCACCCAAAAGTTCAACTCTGGTATTGGTACCCGGGCCACAATTAAAAATCCATCGATAGGATGTGTTATTTGAAATTTTGATCAGTCCACCAACACCACTCTGCGTTCCATTCGATAATGCTGCTCCGTCGAACCATCCAGTTGTAATATCCTCAAGTTCAGGTATCCTCTTGGTGGTCTTTAATCTTGGATTGCAAGGGTGAATGCCATTCCAACTTTTAAATAAACCAAGTGTTTTATGAGTTGTTGTGCTTATGGATGAGATCTCATTTGTGAAGATTTTTGTATTTCTGATCAACCAAATGGACCAACAAATCAAAGGAGGTAGTTGTTTTAAAAAATGTTCCCTATGTGTCCAATGATCAAAGAAAATAGAGAGGAATGGCCCGTCCCAAGTAGAGTTAATATCAAGCATCGAAGTAATTTTTTCCAAAACCAATCTGGTGAAAGGACAATTGATGAACATATGGTTTGCAGGCTCAACATTATTGAAGTAGAGTTGACAAATGTTTGGTCCAATCCATCCTTTTATTTGAAGAATATCCCAGGTTTTCAGTTTATAATTGGTCATGAGCCATAAGAAGAGATTTATTTTGGAAGGGAGATGCCAGTGCCAAAATTGTTTTCTCCATCCCTTTAAATTTGTAGGCTAGAGCGAGTGTGAAATATCTATGTATACATTTTTCATAGTAAGAGTGCCCGATTGGTCTCCCCCATACCACAGAAGGTGATCATCCCTATCAATTAAGTGAATGCCTGCAAGTGTTAAATACGAGAAAAACGAGTTCCAGATTGTGGCAAGGTCATCGTTGAGTTCAAGCATTATGCTAGAGATCCACTTGTCTCGGAGTGTAGCTGATAGGGATCGTTCATGGATCTGGTATAGATACTGGATGTTCCTTGTGTGTAGATGCGCTATGAGTTGTGGAGTGAGAAATGATGCATATCCCAGCCCAAGAATATGATCACAGCCTAGGGTGATGGAATGGCCTGAGCCCGGTTGCCAGCAGAGCCCATGCATAATCCAATATTTTCATTTTATCAGTTTTTTCGAGAAAAATGAAAACGCCCTTGAGGTTTCTGAATCACAATGTAGCCAGTTGATTATTGTGGAATGTGAAATGTATTTATCTTTAATTATGGAATGCCAAATATACAGAGAAGTCATAACTTACCAAAGAGAGTTGGCTGCAAGTGCATGGCTGAAATGGAAAATATTGTGGATCCCCCATCCGCCTTTTTGTTTTGGTTTTGCCAAGGATTCTCAATTGAAAAGATGTTGTCTAGACCAGTTTGAGCAACCTGACCAGAGAAAATTATATGTCAAGCGTTGAAGTTTTGTAATAACCATAGCAGGGATGGCTGCAAGAGCCATCCAATACACTGGATGTCCTTCTAAAATATCTTTGATGAGAGTGAACCTGCCACCAAGGGAGAGCCACCTCATGCACCAGTGGCCAATATTTTTTTCAACTTTTACAATGAGCCAATTCCAATCTGCCAGCTTATAGGAGTCTTCCTCTAAAAAATACCTCAGATACTTGAGTCTGGTGGAAAGATACGTGAAGTTATATGGGAAGATACCCTTAAGCTATAGATTAGCGAAGTGAAAATTCAATTTTACCCAATTGATCGACAATCTCGTAGCACAACAAAAGATATTTAAAATATTTTTTATCTCAGTCCATTCCTGTAAAGAATCATTAGTCATGATGAGAACATCATCAACGAAGAGTAGATGCAGAATCTTAATAGTCCTGGATACTTTTCTTCCAGTGATCTTTCCATAAGCTTGTCCAAGTTTAAGAAGAAGGCTCAAGGCTTCCATGGCGAGGATAAAAAGAAGAGGTGAGAGGGGACATACCTATCGCAGACCTCTTCCATTGCGAAATAAAGTGGATGGTTCCCCATTGATCAAAATAGCCAGGTTAGCACTCACTACGCAGCTCATAATCCAATTAATCAAATGATAGCTAAATCCTATCTGAGTCAGGATTAATCTGAGGAAATCCCAGTCTATGCATTTAAAGGCCTTCTTGAGATCTAGTTTTAGAATGAGCACCTTGGAATTTTTGGATTTAATACTAGGGAGACACTCTTGGGAAGTGCCAATAACATCTAGAATCTATCGACCTTTTAAAAAACCTAGTTGTTCATTGGAAATGTACCGTGAGAGGAAGGGATTTATCCTAGAAGAAATGATTTTCGAGATAAGTTTATAACAGATATTGCATAACACAATAGGCCGATAGTCATCAAAAGTGATGGGATTTGCAACTTTTGGAATGAGGGTAAGGAAAGTCAAGTTCAGAGCACCCACCACCTTCCCTTTGAGTCTGGTATCCTCCACAAGATTCAGAAGATCCAGATCAACCAAATCACAGAAATGTAGATAAAATTATACCATCTAGCCATCGAGTCCTGGACTTTTCTCCTTTGAGAAAGACTTTAAAGGGACCAACATTTCTGAGAGCGAGCAAGGTTTGTCAAGTAATTGTGAATATTCCTTTGAAACAGAAGTAGGAAAGAGACATGCCACTCTGGTATAGGTTTGAATATTTGTAGTAGCCTTCTTTTCAAAGAACGGTTTAAAATGTCTAACAACAACTATTTTAATAGCTTGTTGTCCTCTATGGAGAGTGCCTTCTGAATCTACAATTTCCCAGATATGCTTTTTTCTCCTGTAAGATCTAGCATAGTTATGAAATAAATTGGTATTAAGATCCCCAGTTTTGATCCAATTTATCCTATAGTGTTGTCTCCAGGAATGTTCATGTTTCAGTAGGAGCTGGTTTATTTCATTTTCTAGTACTTTTAATAAAATATTGTTGTCTCCAATAGCCCTCGCCTGGGTGGCTGAGATATGGAGAGTCTGTAGCTCAGAGTCAATGTCAATAAGTCTTTGGGCGTTATGTTTTTTGTGTAAATATGCCCATATTTTTGTATGGCCTTTGAGGCTCTTGAGATTCCAAACAATACGATGTTGTATGCAGGGCTCTGAAAGGAAAATAGGATTGTTCCAAACTTCTGCAACAATAGGTGTAAAATCAGCTTCTAAGAGCCAGCCCAAGTTGACTTTAAAGGGATAGTGGATCTTGTGGGAAGAAGAATCCAAGTGCAATAATATCGGAGCATGGTATGAAAAGAAAGGGGATTCTACCCAAGTGCGAATTATATCCTATGTAGTGATTAAATGCTCAGAAATGAGAAACTGATCTAGTCTTTTGTTGATAGAATCTGATCCCAAATGCCCATTTCGCCAAGTAGGTATTAAGTGATTTGGGGCGTAGTCTACAAGATTATGATTGAGAAACAAGGAAGAAAACTTTTTTTCCAGTGGATCCTGGTAAGCAGAATCCCCCCAAATTTCCCTTATAGAGGTAGTGAGGTTCAAATCCCCTGCTAAGATCAGGTTTTCGAAATCAAGTAGACCCCGAGCTTCTACTTTGTTCCATAATAACTATCTGTTAGTACAAGGGGCATATATATTGAGAAGATGTATCCTTTTGTTGTTGGAGAGGCAAGAACCAGATAGCAGAATTCCTCCACAGCAAAGATAGGGACATAGATCAAATTTTGTGAGATCCCAAGACACGACCAATCCCCCATAGGTGCCAAGAGAGCTAACAATGCATATGAGCCAAGTTGAGAAGAAGCTATTTAAGAAGAGTCTAGCCTTTTTGATGTCGACCAATGTTTCCTGTAGAAAAATGATGTCTGGAGAAGAGAGTGATAGAAGTCTTCTGAAGGAGGCATCGTTTTGGAGCCTCCCCACCCCTCTAATGTCAAGGGAGAGAAGGATCGTGGATTTTCTCTTGCTAGGGATTTCATGCCTCTAAGCACCCCAATATTAATGAGATTTTGTGAAACAACTGTCGGTATAGTTGATGAAGAGCCCTCCTTTCGTCGTTCACTTCAGGTTTTTATTGGTGAGTGTTAAAAACCATGCCCTCTGGTCCAAGTGTATTCCTTTTGTGTAAGGTTTGGTCTGGTCTCAGGTGGTTCCAAACCAGTGTCAGAGTCAGGCTGAGTGATTGGAGTAATGCCCAAATAGGTAGGTACGGGTGTGGGACTTGTGACTTATTTATAAGATGGTAATAATGAGTCTAGAACAACACCTAAAGTGTTATTTCCTAGATTGGATTTAGTAATACCCGGTAAACAAAAATAATCTTCTTGTTCAAAAGAAAGGTCACCAGAGATCTCATTCGTCAAAGGAGGGGATGAGTGTGAGACATATTCGTGTTCTTTCTCTTCTAGTAAATAGTTTGAGGGAGTAATGTAAACAAGAGTCGGTGGGGGATCTGTCTGAATCGCATCCAGGTTGTAGGAAGGTTGATGATTGGCCAGAATGGAGGGTAAGTTAGAGATTATGTTGTTATCAACAATGAGATCATGAGTAAATAGAGGAGCAACTGATACAAAAGAGACATGTGGAAGTATTTATATAGAGGAGGATAGTTGTGGAGGCAGATTAGGAGTCTGGTATAAAGTGGAAGAGTCAGAATTATTATAGGACAGAACCCCCCGATTGAGAGAAACTGAAACTAATATTGGGGGAGAAGGTTTATCTAAATAATCCTTTTCCCATGATGTAAGCGAGGAATACAGAGTCAGGCATATATTTTTTATCTTACCTGTAATAGAAACCGGTCCAGAGTGAGCACCTTCTTCGGGTAAGTTTGGATAAGATACTTGTGTAGAATGTTCTGGGGAGTTTGAGTTGTAGGAAAGCTCCAACATCGATTCCTCTAAGGGATCATCATGAATAGCGCCAGTACATTTTTTTCTCAAATTGCCTGTATGCCTGTAGAGTGAGCATCTGAAAGGAACTTCGAGATAGTCTAGCTTCTAGTGAGTAAGGTGGCCTCTCCAGTCTATAACTAGTGTTTCAAGCAGTCCTTCATGAATATCTATTTCAACAAGTATCCTTGCCAGTTTTTTGTCTGGACTAGTAAGCATCTTGGAGTCCACAGAAATGAAACGACCTAAGGCCAGTAGTGATTTTTCATTCCAGAGGTGAAGTGGTAGTCCAGGAAGAAGGACCCACAGATGGGGAAGTTAGAAGTAGTCTTGTGATGGATTGAAGCTCACTCGTCAGCGCTTCAACATGAGGCTACTATCATGTATAGTCCAAAGGTGCTCTAGGATAGTTGTGGAGTCCTCAGGTGATTTGAACTGAAAATAAAGCCAACCTCGACTGATATGAGAGAGGGGAGGGACATAGCCCAGTAATGGCCTCCAAGTTTTATTCATCCAGACATCCAGGTCTATGGAAAAAGGATGTTTGTATAAGATTTCACCCACAAGGTTGCATAGGGCCATGGAGACCGAGTCTTCCATTCTAATATCCACACCAAGGATGAGCTTCTTCTTTGTTTTTTTGGGAGCCCATGGATGTTGTGTGGGTTTCCTGCTCTCAAGTGGAAAGGATCGGGTCTTTTGCTCAAATCCATAGATTCTAGTAGTATTACATGTAGCCAGAGATGCAGATCTCTGTGGTAAGGGAACACTTTGAGAAGGAAGTATAGTGGGACTAGTGGAAGAAAAAAGGGGAAGGTGTAAAGAGGAACGAATCTTGCATGTTTCATACTGTAAACCTTGTGGGAGAGGTCTCCTTTCTATAGATAGAGATGTAGATAAAGAAAAGGGTGGGACAAGAGATGGAAGGGAAAGTGGAGAGTTGTGAAAGGATAAGGGAGGATGAGTGATCAGAGGAGGACAATTAGTAGTAGTGAGTGTGGATGGTTGGATCAAATTATAGCTTGGGGATGAGGACAAAACATCAGTTTGAAGAGAGGATGGTGTAAGGTTGCTACGCTTGGAGATCTCGTCCATCAAGCTAAAGAGGCCTGCACTATTCCAGATGGCCTCGTCAGCAGGACTCATGAGTGCGCTGACATGTGCTATCATCAGTGCAGGTCTCAAGAGGTAAGGAGTGTAAAAAAATGTTACAGAAAGGGTGTGAGACAAAAGTAGGCAGTAGTTTGTCTTTGATGTTCAGTAAGTTAGAGGGGTGGGTCCACCAGTGTCTACCAGAAGGTCGATGAGGAGCTTCGAGAAGGGTGTCAAAACAGTGAAAGAAAACCAGGAACGCAAGAGGTGAATAGAGGTTAAAGGGCACACAAGAGGTAAATGGATGGCTATTTAAAAACTTAGGTGTGCTAAAAAGAGCCGGTAGTGGGCCTAGGGACGCCAATTCCACCATTGGTTGCACCAGTTCCGCCATTAACGAGCCTCCATGGAGCATTGAGTGCAGAACCCTTGTAACGACCTACTTAAAAGAGTAAACATAAACAAAGTTCACTAAACACTAGTGAATTTTCTCTCTTTGTCATTAGATAACAAACTCCAACAAAAAAAGATCAAACATGGCCGACCTAATTTGGAGATTCCACGTCTTCTTAATGTTGTGGTTTATTAATTTTCAACGAAGTTCCTTTGGAACATTTCCACGTCTTTCAGAGCAATTAAGTATCCAAAATTAAATATTAAAACAACTGTATTTTCAAATTTCAAATAAGACGTTATGGCGTAGTACTTTGGCGACATTTCTAACGATCTTTAGTTTTTCAAAATCCAGCTTTGTACGACCATTTATGGTTGAGAAGAATTTTACAAATGTAAAATTAATCAAATAAACATCCCATAAAATTTGTCTGCCAAGCTTGTTTCCGTAATCACTTTGCCCCATAAGGTTTTGACATGCGAGTATAAGTTGATGGTTCTGTGATATTTGGTTTCGTTGGAGTTAGAGGTGACCATTTGGCGAATTTCTCTTCCACATCTTTCTCTTTCACCAAGCTACGTTCAATATGCACCTCTGCTTCGATCAGTTCCATCTCGGCTATGGTCTCATGAGGCGTGAGGGTTTGATAATTCTCAGTTGCAATCATGGCCTCCTGTTGAGTGCGAGGGACCGAAAGTCGTTGCCCTTAATGGAGACGTCTGCGGTCGGGGCCTCCTCTGGCCATGAAATGCAGGTAAGGCCTGATGTCGTCGCTGTGACAGGGGGACCAGAGAGTCTGCAAGAAGGAACTGGAGAAGACACAGATGATTATCAGGTCGTTATGCCAAGAGATTGCCTCTGTTGCTATATTTTTATCGCTCTAATGGCCAACGTGAATACGGGCTCATGGGGAATTGTTGGGACACAGTCCCCATGGGCTCTGCATGCGAAAGCCACGTCCCGAGAGCCCATTTACTGCTGTTGGTTCGGCTCCAAACCATGACATTAATGACACTCTTCAGACTAGAGGGGGATGTTACATCCATGGGGTGTTCTCTGCATTGAGCGTCGAATCCTCGCTACTACGTGCAATGACCATGTTAATAACTTACTGGGCTTGTCCTTTGAATGCTTTGTTGTCGTCACCTCGATAAGGCTTTGGATGGTTAATGCGCATGTGGGTTGGGTTCAACCTGAGTACCACCACTGACATGTGTGTTGTGCCCACCAATCACTTGTCTCTTAGGGGTAGGTGTATTGGGTGTATTCATAGAGGAGGATGGCATGTTATCACCCCATCAATGGGTACTTGTCCTTAGGGGTGGGTGTATTGGGTCTATTCATAGAGGAGGATGGTACTTGTCCTTAAGGGTGGGTGTATTGGGTCTAGTCATAGAGGAGGATGGTACTTGTCCTCAAGGGTGGGTGTATTGGGTCTATTCATAGAGGAGGATGGCGTGTTATCACCTTATTGGTGGATACTTTATTAATGTATAATTTTATTATTACTTTATTAATGTATTAATAATTTATGTCCCTTATGTGTAAGAGAGTTGGTGATTGAGTGTGATATTAAGGCACTCATGATAATAAATCATTCGTTCTAAATCTCACAAACTAGAAAACAAATTTTTTTATTAATAATTGAGTAATATATCAATATTTTAATGTAATAATATAATACTTTAATGTATTTATGTAAAAATGTATTATTACTTTATTAATATTTTATTTTTTAATGTATTAATGTAATGTATTAATATTTTAATTTATACATTACATTAATTTAATAATTAATTAATATATTTATTTATTTTCAATTAATTAATATTTTGGTAAGTTAATATTTTAATTGATATCTCAATATTTTCAATTAATTAATATATTAATGGTTTATTAATCTTTCCTATGTATGCATACCTTTAACTAGTAACTATCACATTTAAGTACAAGTGGTTGATATATCAAAGTTAATGGTACCCATTGACATATATCAACCACAAAATTAATAGTACTCATTGGCATATATCAACCACTTTGACTTATCAACTATTTTTACTTAAATGTGGTGCTTGTTAGTTGAAAGTGAACATAAGTAGAGAGGATTAATACATCTTTAATATATTAATTAATTGAAAATATTAATTATAAATTAAAATATTAATGTATCAAAGTATTAATTAATTGAAAGTAAATTAATGTATTGATTAATTATTACATTAATGTAATATATAAATTATAATAGTAATACATTACATTAATGTATCAACCACTTTTACTTTTACTACATTTCACGTTCTTGGTTTTGAATTTTTGTGCAAGAAACCTACTCATAATCACCCTTCTCATCATTTCCCTCTGCCTGCCTCCGATATTGTTGCTAATGTGAGCAATTGCAGCCATTGTTGCACTGCAATTGACCATTTATTTGACGCAAGTCCGAGGATTCGAGGTCAGTGATACTGCAGTTGAAATTGCAACCATGGTTGCAGAGTGTTTGGACATTTATTTGATGCAACTCGCAGGAATCGAGGTATTGGAGTTGCGGGTCAATAATTAATTAATTAATGTAGCATGCAAACTAAGAAGACAATTAACATATTCAAGTTGTTGTAGAATGAGAGATTTGGTATGCGTAGGGAAGGCATGCATAATAAAATATGCTGAATAAATGAAAATAATATTTTTAACCTGTACACATTATATGAGCATATTGCTGACCAACTTGCTCTAGAGTTCATCTTAACTAAGCATGTACCAAAATTAAAGTGTAGCTACATTCAATGTATTGACTTATATCAATAAATCATCTCCTAAAAAACTATATAGAACCCATTATAATGGTTTCTTTTTGTTTACCTAAAGAATAACATGCTTATGTATACAATCTAATGAAATGGTTTCCTTTTGTGATTATCTAGAAGTTTTTATGCCAAAGACATATATTAACATACAAATTTTGTAGAATACATGTCGTCCATACTTGTGTTTACCCCCTGTCGACCCTTCCAAAACATATATTTTAAATACAGTGGTTTCAAATTATTTTTATGGCTGCCAATATGAGTCTTCTATGCAGTATTGAATGTTGTAGTCGGTGAATTATAGGTCGTCGAATCTAAAAGCAATTCAGATCCGACGACCTATAATTCACTTATCCCATCATTCAATGTTGAGTAACAGATTGGATATTGCTCGCCAATTTTTACATGGCCTCCACTTGCCTCATCCCGACCTCTTCCCACAGGTTTCTAGTTGTTCTATCACATCAGATCTTATCACATTTTCTAGCCACCTTTTCCACAACTTCTTTTTGGCTTGATCATGGGAAAATCATTCAACAGATAGAAGTAAAGATAATTTTGAAGAATCTGTAAAATGGATTTAAGTGCTCACTGAGGAGTTACGCCCATAAAATACATATTCAGAAAAATAAACTCTATTTGAAGAAACTGATCAATGATTATCAACTATAGCTTATGAGAAAAATAAATAAAAATAGATATCATATTCAGGAAATCATTGTCATAACCTTTATTCCAAATAGTTAAAAAGAGTACAAAGTACCTCTATTGCAAAACAATAAAAAAAACCGAGTATCTCTGTTTTCACACACAAAAATTTCAGAAGTCTTTGTTACAGTGCACAAGTAACAAAGGTTTATCACTAACAATACTCAATAAAACACATTACACTAAACAAGAAATTACATTTTCTATAAATAGAGTTTGATGGACTTCAATTTAGCGAATAAAAATGGAAACGTGGAGACTAGGAGGAGAAACGTGGCAGGTTCAAAACAACAAATGGAAGCTACAATTACACAGTTGGAACAATTGAGATAACTAAATGTCGAAAACTCAGGCATCACGTTTGTGAATATCCCCCCTTGATGCCAAGTTTGAGGATTCCCAACAGTGATATGATTTTCTCCAATCGATCCTTTGGAAGAGCCTTCGTAAATATGTCTGCAAGCTAATCTTCAGATTTACAAAATTTTAAAAAAGAGAAAATCTTGTTGGACAAGCTCTCTAATGAAGTGATGGTGAATGACAATGTGTTTACTCATGTTGTAGAAAACTGGATTCTTTGTCATGGATATTGTGCTTTGATTATCACAATAAACTTTAATAGGTTTACTAATTTCCATGCCCAATTCTTCTAACAATCTTGCCATCCAAATGACTTGAGTGCTTGTAGATGATGCTGCAATGTACTTTGCTGCAGCTGTAGAAAGAGAAATTGTGGGTGTCTCTTTGTTGCTCTAGGAAACAATATTTCCTCCAAAAAGAAAAACATATCCTGAAGTACTTTTGCGATCATCCAAGCTACCTGTCCAATCTTCATATGTGTATGCTACAACATTAAAATTATTAGTAGCATTATAAAACAATCCAAAAAAATTGGTACCACTTACAAATATGATTATTCTTTTAGCTGCTTGCCAATGAGACTCATGAGGTTGATTCATGAACCTAGCAACCAGACTTACCAAAAACATAATGTCTGGTATAGTAGTGGTCAGATACATTAAATTTCCAACTATGGATATATAGAGAGTGGCATCACAGAGAGAATATTCATCTTCTTTCATCAATTTGATCCCAACAACAAGAGGAGTACTCACAGCTTTACAATTCTACATGTTAAACCTCCTCAACATGTCTTCAACATATTTGGTTTGGCAAATAGATATACCTTTAGTTGTTTGTCTGATTTGAATGCCCAAAAAATATTGCATTTCTACCAAATTAGACATCTCAAATTTTGTTTTCATTTCTTCTTTAAACTCCTTCACAAATGATATTGAGGTGCCCATAAATATTAAGTCATCTACATATAAATAGATAATAATAAAATCTGTTCCAATGACCTTTTTGTAGACCGCACTTTCAGAAGAACACTTAACAAAACCATGATCATGAAGGTATTTATCAATCCTAGAGTGCCAAGCTCTAGGAGCTTGTTTAAGACCATAAAGTTCTTTCTTAATCCCATACACCCTATCTTCTTTACCTTCAACAATAAAACCTTGAGGTTGTTCAACATAAACTTCTTCCTTCAAATATCCATTTAAGAAAGCAGATTTGACATCCATCTCATAAACTTTCAACTTTAACTGAGATGCAATGGAAACAAAAGTTCTTACTGTTTCAAGTCTTGCTACAGGAGAAAATGTTTCCTCATAGTCAATGCCTTCTTGTTGCACATACCCCTTTGCAACTAAATGTGCCTTGTGTTTTGAAATGCGGCCATCCATATTAAATTTCAGCTTGTAAATCCACTTTACTCCAATGGAATATTTTCCATGAGGGAGTTCAACTAACTCCCATGTGTCATTTTTCTGTATTTGAGACATTTCATCCTCCATTGCTTGCACCCATGGCTCAACAAAACAATCTTCTTTAAAATTGGCAGGCTCAACATTTGCAGAAGAAACAAGAGCAAAATGATCATTAACATACCTTGATGTCTCAGAAATCTCTTTCAAACTTCTTGTTTTTCTAGGAGGACTAGATGGAGGTGTTGTTTGAGTATCAACTTGAGATCCGGTTGATGGAGAAGATGAAGATGAATTTGATGGATAACTCCTTGAAGGTGATCCTGCATTTCTTACAACATAGGGATGCAAAGATTGATCGTTGTTATCAAAAATCAAATTTTCAATATGTGGGGTAAGCTCTTTATCGTCTCCTTCATTCTTATGATAAACTCCCCCTTCATCAAAGATCACATCTCTACTAACATAAAGTTTATTAGTAAGTGGATCAAAACACCTGTAAGCCTTGTTTTCTTCTGAATATCCAATGAAAATACATTTCATTATTTTCCATCTAATTTATGTCTTTGTTGTGCAGGAATGTGAAAAAAGCATGCAGACCTAAAAATTTTCAGATGAGAAATAGTTGGTTTTCTACAAAACCAAGCTTCATAAGGAGTAGATTTTTTTACAATCTTTGTAGGACTCATGTTGATGATATATGTAGCTATATGGACTGCATCTTCCCAATACATGTTTGAAAAACTCTTTTCTTCTAACATACATCTAGCCATCTCTACAATTGTTATGTTTCTCCTTTCTACTGTACCATTTTGTTGAGGAGTATAAGTTGTAGTTAACTAATTTTTGATGCCATGTGAGCTACAAAAATATTTAAAATAATTGGAGGTGAACTCTCCTCCTCTATCAGTTCTTAAAACTTTCAAATAGAACCCTGATTCCTTCTCAACACGTGCTTTAAATTTTTGAAAAAAGCTAAAATCTTGAGACTTCTCACTTAGAAAATAAACCTAGGATATTCTTGAAAATTCATCGACAAAAAGAAGGAAATATTTGTTTTCTGCAAGGGAAAAAGTTTGCATTGGGTCACAAATATCTTCATGTACTAAAACCAAAGGTTCGCTTTCTCTAAAATGATGTTGGGGAAAGTTGTATCTATGTTTCTTCCCTATTACACAACCTTTAGATAACTTGTTACCAGGATTTGTGAGATCCGGTTGATGGAGAAGATGAAGATGAATTTGATGGATAACTCCTTGAAGGTGAGCCTGCATTTATTACAACATAGGGATGCAAAGATTGATCGTTGTTATCAAAAATCAATTTTTCAATATGTGGGGTAAGCTCTTTATCGTCTCCTTCATTCTTCTGATAAACTCCCCCATTTGTAGTGTTATGTCATTTGCGTTGTCTCTTTTGTTTGGTTCACTGTTCACTATAAATTTGTTTGTTTGTCATATGTTGTAGCGACTAGGGGGATTGAATTTGACAGGAAGAAGGTTGAAGGATACATAGAGGAATTGGTATGCAGTTCCACACCTATAGTTTTCATTTTTCTTTTTTTCACTATTTTCATATTATCTGACTATAGCTAAGAAACATCTTCAAAATCACAACTTAAGATATGAAGCAAGTAAT
>SNQJ01S0019714.1:4693-17803 GCA_010110895.2 Picea sitchensis
TGTTGTTAGTTTATATCCAACTGGAATGAATAATAGACCATTGTTATATTAATGCATAATTAATTTATAATTTTAATGTATAAATTGAGATATTTATGTACCAATCAAAATATTAATGTAATAATTAGTTATTACATTAATGCAATATAGAAAATAAAATATTAATACATTACATTAATAAATTAATGTATATTGTAATATATTAATTAATCAATACATTACTAAATTATTAATTTACATTAATACATTAATACAAAAGTACTACATTATTAAAGTATTAATACATTAATAATGCATTATTATATTAATGTAATGTATAAATTAAAGTATTAATTTACATTAGTGTACAATGTAACCGTATTAATTGATACATTAATAATGTAATGTATTAATTAGTTAACACATTAACACATTAATAAGTATTAATACACTAATAAAATAATACATTAATAATACATTAAATACAATAAATGTATTAATAAATATATTATTAAAGTATTAGTACATTAATAATACATTAGATACATTAAATACAATAAATGTATTAATAAATATATTATTAAAGTATTAGTACATTAATGTAATGTATAAATTAAAGTACTAATACAATGTAACATATTAAAGTATTAATACATTAATTGATAATGATCATGGTTGAGTATGGTTGATCATGACCATAGTTAACTTTGTTAGACCTTGGTTGACTTTGGGAATGAAAGGTTGAGTATGGTTGACATGATTAATTATGTTTGATGTCTGAAGAGAAATAAATGTTGTCTACACTTCATTTGCAATCTCCATTGCATTCTTAAAGGGTCTTCTTCACCTCAATTATATATGAGAGAGTGAGAGGAGAACAATTCTTATGATGCATGCGGGATAAATTATTTTAAGTATATAAAATATCATAGGCATGTAAAATACTAAGACTTCTCGAGAGGTCACCCATCCCAATATTACTCTAGCCTGAGCGCACTTAACTGCAGAGTTCTAATGGGATCTGATACATTAATGTTATGTTGCAGACATGTACATAAGATCATTACATGATGTTTGTAATTAACAAATGAAGATGATATTACATTACATTCCCTATCAAAAGGGTGAATATCATGGTTTATCAAAACCATAGGCTTGAAATGTTGCTTAAGTGGAAAAGGTGGCTGGCCACGGAGATCCACCTGGATTAGTCTGGTCTCTGAGATTAAAAGTTGTTCTTTCAAGTTCTGAAAACCTAGAATTGATATCCCTTATGATTCCATTCCCAATGGGTGTTTCTCTCAACCCTACTAACCATTTCATAAACTTTTTATCCACATAAAATCTATCCCTTGTATTGATTGAAGAACAAGTAGGAGAGAGCCCTCTCTGGATTGGAAGGAAGCTAGCTTCCAGTCTAAAAGTAGGTTTGTGGTTACCTCTGAGATCTGTTGTTGCAACCAAGGAAATTTACAGAGTGATAACATTTTGGTATCGTTTCTGGGGAACGAAAGTGAACTTTTCCCTGGGAGATATGTATTATTGTTTCAGATCTGATTCCTGAGGATAAACGGAGAATTAGACATTAAGATTGGCTGTAATATTTTTACCTCGACGACTACATTTTCAGAAAAATACATATTTTAGAGCTTTTTATGGTGACTCATATCAAGCTTCAATCAAATTCAAAGACTCCATTGGAGAATGATCCTTACTGATAAAATCTTTGCTCTTTAAGTTCTTCCTCCATGGATTGACCCGAGCACCTTTCAGCGGTTAAACTAGTTCATGAATGAATTTAAGGAACCGAATCGACCTTTGACCATAATGGTGCGAATTGTCTATATGAAAATAAATATAGAATAGGGAACAGATGTGCGTACGAAGAGAAGAGATAACGACCGACCAATGAGAGAAAGGTCATGAATAGGGTTCAAGTTTCACATTTCACAGATGATCTGGACATAATTTTTCAGTATTTTCGGTTTTAGTTATGGAGAATTTAGTTCTAGTTATAAATAAAAAAATCGAAGACTTCCTCATTATCCTTATCCATCTACTTACTTCATATTCCAAATATGAAAGGACAAAGAACTAAGTACCAAAGCTTGATTTTTCTTCAAGATGTAATATTATTTTCAATCAATTATTTCTTGTCATTTCCTAAACATATCAAGAGGATTTTCCATTCCTTACTGCATTCAAATGAATACCATATAATTCCACTTGTATATCCTTCTTCTTACATTGTTGAACATGACCAAGAGCCTTCATCTGAGCTATATGATGATCATGATTAGTCTTGTGAGCCTCAAGAGACCAAGGCTGATATACCACCTCCTCTACATAATCCTATACCCTCCAAGATTCAAGAGAGATACAGATCTTTGAAATTGCCACATATTTTCCATGTCTTTCCTCCAAAGCATTACAAGTACCTTCCCAAATTTGATGGAGAATTTGACAACCTTATAGCCGAAAAACACCTTCAAGTTTTTGAGCATTTCATTGACCTTTTTGATGTTAAGCATGATGATGTTTGTATGAGAGCCTTTTCTTAGTCACTACAAGGGGATACCAAGGAATGGTTTAGGCATTTGCAGCCTGAATCAATTAGTTCATGGGAAGAACTGAAGGATGTCTTTCTGAGGTTTTGGGGTGAGAGAAAGTCACGGGATCAACATCTTTCCGAGCTTCATGCTATGAAGAGGAAAAATGATGAAAATATATTTATGTCCAGTAGGAGATTTTTCAGTTTCTATTACAGGATGCCCAAAGAGATCCAACCCTCTGAAGTTGTTGCCATGTTGTGTTATGAAACAACTTTTCATCCAAATATGGCTTTCCTTCTGATGGAGAGGAGGTTTATTACCTTGCAGCAGATGATTTTTGATGCTCGGGAGATAGAGGATAATCTTAAAGTATGCGAGAAGCTCCCAAATCAGATTTTGGATGAAGTTGTAAATATAGAGGAAGATGGCTAAGTGTATGAGAAAAAGATTGATTGTTCCATGCATTTTCTTGAAGCTTTCAATAATGATATTTTTGCAGAAGACCATGATCCACTTCTTCAAAAGAAATCTGATGTCCCAAATTTTCTTACTGATGATTTTCAAGATCATGAAGTTTCATTTTCTTTTAATCGGGTTTTTATGGTCATGTGTTATTTCCTCTTTAAAATCATCAAAGCTCTGATTTGTTGCGAAATTGCAATTGCTACGAAATGCTAAAACCTTTCACGATCCTTAGATTCCATTGAAGTTTCATTCGCTGATACAGATCTATAAGGTGCTTTAACCTTATCTACCATAAAAAAATTCACTTTATCCACTGCTAAACTGCAATTTGCTGTGAAACTACAATTTGCTGCGAAATTTCCTATAACTGACTGTTTTTGCAGTTAATTTCAAGCTCAGATTCCAAGTAGATGGTCATTTATCTCAACAAACTGAAAGCGTTTTTTCTTAAGAACGGGTTCATCTACAAAAACCTCTCTCATTTTTTCATAGGTGTCATGGTTTGGGAGATTCGAAGGGATCTTTACAACCCATTTTTACAGATTTTCGCCAAATTTAATTAGTTAAAAACTAAACCTAAAAAATAGGAGTCAATTGTAACTCCTTCTTGAAAGTGAAACCCTAACGATTTAGACCTGATTGATTTATATTGTAATGTAATTCTATATATTATCATGAGGAGGACTGTAAAATGGTTCAAGAGTTGAGTAAGAAAGAGATTGTTGGTGCTGTAATATTTTCTGGACATTAATGAAAGGTTTACAAACAAGTGTTTGAGCTATTTACTCAGAGATTCCTATGTTCAACTATTGTAATCAGTGTTCTTAGTGTATGTATTTCTTTCTTTTTTATCATTAAATGTGTTCTTCTTCATTTGAATGAGAAATATTTGATGTAGAATTCATTTCAATATGCCATGTGTCTGTCTTGTTTCATATATTCACTTTCCATTCTTATAAGTTTATGGAAAATTCATTTGAATTGAATGCTCTGTGTAGCTTTGATTGTTTCCTCTTTCTTCTACCCATTCTTTATATATTGTAAGTCTATAAATAGTTGACTTTCTGGCCTTTGAGATTAAATATTGTTCTTTCAAATTCTGAAAACCTAGAATTGATATCCCTTATGACTCCATTCCCAATGGGTGTTTCTCTCAGCCCTACCAACCATTTCATAAAATTTTCATCCACATAAAATATAGCCCTTATGTTGATTGATGAGCTAGTGGGAGGGAGTTGTATTTGGATTGGAAGGAGGCTAGCTTCCAGTCTGAAAGTAGGTTTGTGGTTACCTCTGAGATTTTCTGTTGCAACCAAGGAAATTTACAGAGTGATAACATTTTGGCATCGTTGTTGAGGAACGAAAGTGAACTTTTACCTGGCAGATATGTATTATTGTTTCAGATCTAATTCTTGAGGGTAAACAAAGAATCAAACATCAAGATTGGTTGTAATATTTTTACCCTAACAACTCATTTTTAAGAAAAATCCATATTTTAGAGATTTTTATGGTGACTCTTGTTAAGCTACAATCAAATTCAAAGACTTCATTGGAGAGCGAGCCACATGAAAAAACAAAGAACCAGGTACCAAAGCTTGAGTTTTCTTCAAGATTTAATATTCTTTTTAATCAATTATTTCTTGTCCTTTCTTGAACATATCAAGAGGATTTTCCATTGCTTACTACATTCAAATGAAGACCATAGAACTCCACTTGTATATCCTTCTTCTTACATTACTGAGCATGGCTAAGAGCCTTTATCTAGATATATGATGATCATGATCAATCTTGTGAGACTCAAGAGACCAATAATGATACACCACCTCTTGTACATAATCATATACCCTCCAAGATTCAAGAGAGATATAGACATTTGAAATTACCACATATTTTCCATGCCTTTCCTCCAAAGCATTACAAATACCTTCCCAAATTTGATGGGGAATTTGAAAACCTTAAAGCCGAAAAACATCTTCAGGATTTTGAAAATTTCATTGACCTTTTTGAAGTTGAGCATGATGATGTTTGTACGATAACTTTTTCTCAATCACTACAAGGGGATACCAAAGAATGGCTTAGGCGTTTTCATCCTGAATCAATCAGTTCATGGGAGGAACTCAAGGATATCATTTTGAGGTTTTGGGGTGAGAGGAAGTCATGGGATCAACATCTTTTTGAGTTTCATGCTATGAAGATGCAGAAGGATGAAACTATCTTTATGTTCAGTAGGAGATTTTTCAGTTTCTATTGCAAGGTTCCCAAAGAGATCCAACCTTCTGAAGCTGCTGCCATGCTGTGTTATGCAACAACTTTTCATCCAGATCTGGATTTCCTTCTGATGGAGAGGAGGTTTGTTACCTTGCAGCAAATGATTTTTGATGCTCAAGAGATAGAGGATAATCTTCAAGTATGCGAGAAGATACTAAATCAGATTTTGGATGAAGTTGTAAATACAGAGGAAGATGGTAAAGTGTATGAGCATAAGATTGATTGTTCCATGCATTTTCTTGAATCTTTCAATAATGATGTTTTTGCAGAAGACCATGATCCACTTCTTCAAAAGAAGTTTGTTGTCCCAAATTTTCTTACTGTTGATTTTCAAGATCAAGAAGTTTCGGTTGCTTATAATGATTTATAGGATTTCAAATATCCAAATTTTTCTCAAGATCATTTATACTCAATTTTTGAAGAAGTAGGAAATCAAAAATATATTGCTTTTCATGAACAACGGTTGTCACAAAATGAAGAGTTTTCTGGTTTACCTATATATGATGAATATGATGATTATACTTCATCCCTTACATAATGTGTTGCAGTAAACCCTCTCCTTGTACTGCTCTTGTTGTATAGCGTAGAATGATCTTTACCAGGATAATTTCACAAGAAGACTTCAGGACGCCAGATTAAAAAAGACAGGTTCAGGACACTAGATTTGACATTTGGGTATAGTAAACCCTCTCCTTGTACTGCTATTGTTGTATAGCGTATAATGATCTTTACCAGGATAATTTCACAAGAAGACTTCAGGATGCCAGATTAAAAAAGACAGGTTCAGGACACTAGATTTGACATTTGGGTATAGCATTGCATGATCTTTACAAGCATAATTTCACAATAAGACTTTCGGACACCAGATTCAAGAAGACTAGTTCAGGACACTTGATTATAATTGCTGCCAACCTGATTTGGGCTTTGGCTGCCAGCCCGAGCTATATCGGGTGAGAGTGGAACCCAAGACTTGTAGTTGGCAATTTGAGACTTCCCCTGCTTTGGCTGCCAGCCCGAGCAACAACGGGTGAGAGTGGAACCCAAGACTTGTAGTTGGAAATTTGAGACTTCCCAATTTCCCACATATTCATGATTCATCTCCAGACTCCAATTGCTAGTTTTACAGGAAAAAGACTATCAAGAAAGAAATAAATATTTCTCAATGTAGCATATATATAGCCAAGATGTGTGCACTGTATATATATGTCTGGGGTTATGATCTCTCTCTTTGCAACATAAATAGTGCATAGCTCCCAAGAATAGTGAGGTTATTAGGATCTTCCCGCAGAGCTGTATTGAACACTTTCTCCGCTTTCTCTTCATCTCCCAACAAAGTCCATACAAATTCAGCATACTCTCCCAACAATTGAGGATTGCGTGGCTCCATTTCTAGGGATTGCTCATAGTATTTCTTTGCTAGATCTTTCTGCATCCACACTTGATATAAATACCGCGCAAAGTCTCCTTGAAAATGGCCCCGTGGATTCATTTTCATGCCATTATAGAACTCAATTCTAGCGTTCAATGCTTTCATAGCATGTTCATAAGGCAGCCAATCATCAGGCAACATTGCAGCAGAGGACACACTGTCTGTAAAAACAGGCCTACAACCAAAGCTTGTGAATTCAACTCTGCCTATGGGTGCAATAGCTTCAAACCCAATTCCCCCTGAAACTCTATCGTAAGTTTCATTGAAATGAATGGCCTGTTTCCTGTCATTCACATCCTCCTCCTGTTGGTCATCATTGTTCAAATTACTAATTGCCAGTCTTGGTCGGCACCGGGCTTTCTTCTGCACAACAAATTCTGATAATTTCTTGTGGGTATTCCTGGTTTCTGTACATGATTGAAATGGCAGACTCCTAAAAACCTTGCCTGGCAAAATGTTAGTCCCTGCCATGTACAACACAACACACAATGTCCAGAAAAGAGAAGTCCAAAAATGATCAAGCCTACTAATGAAAGCTATGCAAATCTAGAATGCCAGTATATATTACTTTACCAACTTTGAATTGAAATGAAAATTGCCCTTTATCTTCTAGTTCAAGTAAGACCTTTTAGGACCAACACAATAAGACGATCCTTAATGCATTCATTTAAGATCGACCAGTAAGACTGACCTTATGACATTTCAATCGAGACCGAGACAAATTTTGTCAGATTGATCTTATGACCTTCCAATCCAGTCAGATTGATCTTATGGCCTTCCAATCCAGGTCATAAGATCAAATTTGAAGGTTTTGAGAATTCCAATACTCTCTTTTGATCATTATAAAAGAGCTTAGATGATTATAAAGAAGAATGTTGACACTTATCAGAAAATTTTAACAATATTTAATAGGAAAATAGGCACATTAACCCGTGGCGAACAAATTGTCAAATTCCATCCCTGATCGAGACCAACCTGGTCAGACTTACCCTACCTGCCTTTCAATCAGGACAAACCTAGGAAGAACAATCTCAATCTTTACCTGAGATTTGGTAAGACCTTTGAAGACCTTCTAAAAAGGGTCATTTGGCCATTTGGAGTGCTTTCCTTCTGCCAATAAGAAATTCACAACTTCAGGGATTGGACGAACCCGTGCTTCACAGCGCCCACTATATCAAATTATGCGTTATTTCAGGCAAACAAACAATCCAGCACGACATGGAAATTGAGGGAACAGGGCAAAAGTAGCAACTAACAACATGTCAGAGTAATACATATGAATGATCAAATTGATCAAAACACATGATTCTTATCTTCAATGTTTAGAAAAACAACATTAAAATACCCCTTCGAATATTTTTTTGGTATTTTTGTGTGAATTCAATATACAGAAAGACTCGATTTCTTTATTCTGAGAATCATCAGAAGGGAGGAGGAGCTCTCTATTGCTCTCAACAGATAGGATACTAAGTTATTCCAGAAAAATTGAGGAGCTTTTTTCCATGTTTGATCTTACTTGGGATTCTTTGCTTATATTAATCTCTTTAGAAAACAACACGGGTAGGCTGTTCATTATTTAACATGATCAGAGTTTGGATGATGAATAACCGTGTTTTCCGTATCGGACAGGAATTTTTCTTTGCTTGCTTTATGCGTTGCAAGTTATTCGATCGTACAAGAACTTAAAAAGAAAAAGAAAAATAATAATGTGGAAAAAATTCTCGGGCTAGTTAATCATTAATCATATTGTTTTTTAGTTTTCTAAACGTTCTATTTTTTCTATGTTTTTTTGGTAACTTTTTCAGTATGATTTTGTTCAAAATTCGATGATGAATGGTTGGATCTGCACATTTTTAGTGACTAAGTTTGTATAATTCAGTGTTTTAGGGGTTTTTCAGTACACTGAATCCATTCCATTTATACATTAAAAAAATGTAATTTAAACAACAGAAAATAATAACTTTATCCAAATTTATTTAGTAAACCAAAACACCCAAAAAATAAAATATTTAAACAATTCCTATTTTTTTTTATCATATTTATACTAAAAACATGTTTTTTTTTAGTTAAAACTTGTTAACATGTCAAAATCTTAACCTATCAACCAATACCACCTTATACTTAATGGTGACTTAAAATCATTGATTTTTTAATACCATTCCACCATTTTATTGAGTCTTATTATCTCAAAAACATATACATAAAAGCATTTACTTGAAACCAATACAACCTCCTATCTAACTATTACTTAAAATCATTATTTTTTAATATTTAAAATCATTAATTTTTTAATAATATTTTTAATTAAAAAATATTACCAAACATCAATCAATCACACATCAAGTCTAACATTCATTAATGTACTTTTATTACATGGACGACATCTTTACGATTGTACAGAACTTTTAATAAACACGATAATCTTTAAACTATTATGCACTTATCGTTTAACAGTAGCGATAGGAGAGAATTTAACACCATATCCTTGATTGTTGCTTTCCAGCCTTCATGTCTGTGCAATTCAAGGCTGGAGAAAAAGAATCAAAGATAAGGTGAAAGGCTTCAATTTTATTGTTATAATCATATTCTCAGATTATTTAATGCTGAAGCTGATTATTTATCAAAATAAACATTAAGTGAGTTTAAAGGGGTATCCTGTATTATCCTTGGTACAACAATAGAGAGGAGAAGAAAAATCATATCAACATCTATTAGTTTTCTGCCTTGTGACTTTTTTTTTTACATTGATTAGTTA
This sequence comes from Picea sitchensis, assembly GCA_010110895.2. Classification (NCBI taxonomy): domain Eukaryota; kingdom Viridiplantae; phylum Streptophyta; class Pinopsida; order Pinales; family Pinaceae; genus Picea; species Picea sitchensis. Next base: position 14,142 of record SNQJ01S0019714.1, read on the forward strand.
GTTTTATTTTCGGTGGTGCTTTGTATCAGTTTTTATTTGCCAGTCAGGTTCATTAACCTTCTTTTTTGTCAGTATGAAGATAGTCGAGAAAACTATCTCGTGCTTTTTGAAATCGACTTGCTAATGATGGACATAGTTTTTTTTGTTTTTGTACCCTGAGCGTGAAGCTCCTGATCCAGTGGAGATCTGGTGAAAGTCATTTTTGGTGAAAACTTAGATGTAAAACATTTATATTTTAATAATATAATGAGATAATTTTTCTATAGAAAAAAAAAAAGAGAATAAAAGATATCCAACAAGGTGAAGATACCCAACATTTTAAAAATGGTGGTTCCTAACTATAAAATTGTGCCCTTCATAACCGAAGTTCCCTTCATAACTGAAGTTTCCATAATAAATTAACCTTTGAAATTCAGATAATAAATTAACCTTTCAATAATAAAATTTTTATTAAAAAATTAACTTTATTAAAAATAGGAAAAACAAAATAATCACACCAATAAAACATTTTAAAATTAACCACATTAACTACTAATTAATAAAATAAAAATAAGGGATTACATCCATTGAAAAAAATGGTTCTTTCAAACCAAACAACATCCAATACCAATCAATAGAATTAAAAATGAAGATTATAACAATTAGGTAAAATAGAAATACCAAGTACATTAAAATATTAATTAATTAAATATAAACATGAAATTATAAAATTTCATGTAAAAAATGAATTAATTAATTAAATAAACACACCAAATTTTATGTAAAAACACTGAAATTCAATATTCAAGTTTTCTTCATTTTGAAGCCAAATACCAAAAAAAGGGTTAATAAAAAGAACCAGGATTAAGCCCAAGGCACTTGTTTTGACACCTCGTTGACAGACACCTTGCACATGCATCAGTACAAACATTAAATTTTCACAGGGGAAACTCCACACACTAGTATTTAAAGTTGCACACTATTAGACAAAAACATCATTTGGAAATCCATTAGGAATCAGGCTCTTTCCAAACCCTACTTTCAACCACTGTTCTTCACAGGCTCTTTCCAAACCCTACTTTCAACCACTGTTCTTCACTCTCTCTTCTCCCTTGTAGGCTATTACATACTCACGAATTAACCAAGTTATCCCAACTCCAAATTGCAAACCGCTGTAAATATAACAATATGTATATATGCTTGACTCCATTTGCTTGAGTAAAGGGTTTCCGACAATCATACTTCCTTCCATGGTGTTCGACGTCCGGACTTGGTGTGCCCAAATTGCAAACCGCTGTAAATATAACAATATGTATATATGCTTGACTCCATTTGCTTGAGTAAAGGGTTTCCGACAATCATACTTCCTTCCATGGTGTTCGACGTCCGGACTTGGTGTGCCAGGGATCATGATGAATGGAAAGGCCCAAAGTATACTCTCATAAAATTTGAATAATGAGGTCACAATAATCACATCTACACATACCAACTTGGTAGTTGTCCAATAATCACATCTACCCATTGGTTAGTGGCCAAATTGAGAAGAAATCCAACACAGATCACCAAACCATCAAACACACATGCAATTTTCCTATGAATCTAGACTTAAAACTTAAAGTGCATTACAATTTTTTTTTCATTTTCTCATGTTTAATGACAATGAATGATTAAGCACACTAAACCTGTGTGTGGTGTGGGTCCCAACATCCCATCAAAACTATTGCATTAAGTGCTCTATGTCCGGATCAGTACTAAGATCAAAGATCAAATTTAATTAAAAAATATGCATAAGTTACATTAGCTTGTCACCACATCCATCCAATATATGAAGAATACATTAGCTTGTCACCATATCCATCCAATACTAGAAGAATAGGCGTTAGATGGAGGAGCAGGAACCAGATCCGACGAAGAGGATGATGTGGTTGCAGAAGCACGTGACAACCCAGAGATAGAACTGCTGCAACTCATGTTAATTTGGCCATCAGAATTGGCGAAAACAGGCTTTGTGAGGTCCGGTAACGGGAAAGAATGAGATGAAAGCATCAGAGTGACTATAGACATCGGCGGACGAAGCGATGAGTCTGCTTGTGTACACAAAAGACCAATATGAATGCATCTCAACGCCACTATCTGTCGATCCTCACAGACTAGTGTGTCTTCCTCGACTTGCTCATGAACTATGCAATCGAAAAACACACATCTACATCAGAAAATACAGCTGAGGCAAAAACTAAATGATGTGTAAATTGGCGCCTATCTATGTAGCAGTGTATTGAATCTACACGATGTACTGAATATGGCGATAGCACATACCCATGTAAGGCAGGTTTTCATTCTCTTACATCAATATGTGTTAGTTGGTGTTTATAGATCTTCTTTAAAGTTGCACTTCTCATTTAGAGAATGTTGGCAATCTAATCTGATCTGGTGGAGACATGGAGTGAGGTTCAACAAATGGAGACATGGAGTGAGGTTCAACAAATGACTTGACTTCATGATTTCACATTTGTAATTCACAGTCCTCAATCACTCAAACTAATTCACCATACTTAAAATTGTGTTCATTTGCAAATAAGATTTATCAATTTCACTTCTTGAATGATCATGCATTTTTACATTTGTGGATTAACATTTTAGTTAATTTTCTGAAAAGGGATTAAATAGAGTTTCACTTAGTTTTAAAATTATTCAAAAAGTCTTCTAAAGAATTGTAAATTCCTCTCATTGTTGAATCCAGTACTTAAAATTACTACTGACTCAAAAAGTCTTCCAAGAATTGTAAACTCGTCTCATTGTTGAACACATTACTACTGACTCAAAAAGTCTTCCAAGAATTGTAAACTCCTCTCATTGTTGAACACAATACTCAATAAAATTTACTGCTTTCTGTAACCAATGTGAAGGGATTATAAGTCGTTGCAACATCAGCCTGTGAAAGCTTAAACCAAACTAACCTTGATTTAGGTTTGAATTTTCTCTTACTTTTTCTGAAATCAGCATTGCAAAACTAACCCCTTCTCTACTTAAAAAATCATAAACTCTATCAACAACTTAAATAAAGGCATATTAATATCTTCAAAAAATCAATCAACCCGGTACTGACTTTTAACTTCAAGTGACACTAAGGTGAGGTTCAAAAACTTGCCAAGAGCCGTTCATTTATAAGAAAATACTTATATTATGTTAAACCTTGTTGTTTAAATATTCAAATTCCAATTTTAACAGCGGTCATGATCTTATTTCTACAAATCAGACTTAACTTTTATTTTTTCAAGAAAAAAACCATGCATTTGATATTTCAAATATAAATCAAAATAGACTTTATCCCAGCCTTTAGGCTCAGTACTTGACTAACAGACTTGACAAAACTCGAACTTTCTGTGTTGGCCTAAGCCTTGTCAACATACAGTCATCTTTTCAAAATTATCGTTTCTGTCTGTCCCTTTTTCAACAACAACATACATAGATAGAAACATTATAACAACAACATACATGGAAACATTATAACGGACTTAAACAGAGAAACGCATTCTGTACCCCTGTACATGAAATCAGACCTACCTACAATGGGAAGCATTTGTGGATTTTTGTAGAAGACAATTGAAAAGATGGTAACAAAACATAATCGAGTCCTCATAATGTGTTTTAAGTTTGAAAGAGGGTGTTCTTCCTTTTGACTT
>SNQJ01S0019714.1:29328-42372 GCA_010110895.2 Picea sitchensis
GAGTAGCTGTCACATCTCTTCTCAAAGATAAGCTTCCACCATTCTAACGAGTCTTTCACTTTGTATTTTTACAGTTTCTGTACATTTCTTTCATTAATAGAAATCGTGTATTACTGTATCTCTGTGTTTATGGTTTCATCTCTGATATATTTATGTTATATTATTGGATATCCGCGATATCTTTGTGCATTTATTTATTATATCTCCGCTCTCATTTCGTGCCGAAAATAATCTGGATCAATAGTATTAGAGCAGGCTGCTCTTAATCATTTTTCAGTGCATGTCCTCGACAAGGTACGAGTATAGAAAGTTGGGTCTCGAGTGTGTCTCTCTTGAGTAAAATCACTCTCGCACACCCAAGAAACCCTCAATTGCGGAAGAAAATAAAAACGACAGAGAAGACGATCCTATCAATCTGTTGCTTGAACAAGCTCTCACGCGACAAAGGGACGGAATGATGGAGATTTTTTCCCACATCCTTCAACGCCTGTCGATAGAAACATGCACATCTTCATCAAACGACCACTTTGGAGGCACCTCGCCTTTCAAAGTACAAGTTAATTTTGATATTTCTATATTTGAAGGACATATAGATGCAAAAGCCTTAGACAAATGGTTAAACCTGCTAGAAGGTTATTTCTCTGTTCACAATTTTTTCGACAGAGAAACTATCACCTTTGCACTTCTTAAAGCTCTCCCCCATGCCAAACATTGGTGGGAAACTTACTAGGAGCAGAGTTCCATAGAAGAGTCTGGAATATATGGGGCTAAGCCCACTTGAATTTTTTTGTAGATGCGGTAAAGGAATAGTATTACCCTGTTGGCAACTATGAGGACCAATACATGAGATGAACCACACTGCGGCAAGAGAGGCGCCAAACAATTCCAAAGTTCACCAATATGTTTCATACCTTGCGCACTAAGCTGGGTATCAAATACTCCGAATGGCATTTGGTTTTGAAATACCATAGGGCTCTACCCAGATACATCCAAACTGAAATGGATTTTTTGGACATCTCATCACTCGGTGCTGCTTATCGATATGCTGTTAAAATTGAGAAAAAATTTAAGCACCAGAACAAATGACATTTTGGGTCTGCAAATACGCAACAACCAAAGTATGACAAGGACGGCCCTAAAAAACAGTCTCCTAAAAACCAGTCCAAGCCACACGAAAAGAAGGGTCACGGGAAGACAAAGAAGGACACCATAAAATGGTGCGATTTCCACAAAATCCCCTGGCACAACACCGATGAATGTCGCTCAAAACAATCATTGGTGTCCGAGATCAAAGACAAGGAGTCAAACCCTGATTCACAATATGATTATGAAAACACTGGTAAAAGACAGATCATTGATGTAGACCCCACTGGTGTTGTTATGACCGCAACAATTCAACCAGACGAACCAACAGATCCTGAAGAGGGGGAGCACCTTTTTCATTCACAGATGTGGGTGAAGGGGACCCCACTGCATTTTATTGTTGATAGCGGAAGCCAGAAGAACCTCATCTTAGCAGAGGTCGTCAAACAGTTGGGATTGCCGACAACAGGACTCCCGCAACCATACAACACTGGGTGGCTTCGCCAAGGACGAGATATTCATGTCAGCCAACATTGTCGATTATCATACGACATACAACCCTTCAAGGAATAGGTATTATGTGATGTTGCCCCACTGGATGTCTATGATGTTCTCTTGGGCCAACCATATATGTGGAAGCGCCATGCTGTTTATGAGTCTCGACCCCGCAATGTCATTGTTTCTCTGGGGGGTCATCTCTACAGAATACCAGAGGTAGTTCCAACTACTTTTCCACCTAAAAAGTGCCTTAAGGTAGTATCTCATACTACAAAATTTAGCTTCTTCACAATCTATTCAAAAGGGGAACATAAGGACATTGCAACCACCATAGCCTCACCCGAAGCACCTTCTATCCAATAGAAGCATGTCGACAAAGTTGCAACAAAGATAAAATATTCCTTCTGCACATAGGCATATCATGTAGCCAGATTGGCTAAAAAGTTCCAACCCTTCCAGCCACATGTTCGTGACAACCTTCAACAAGATAAGAAACAAAACTTCTCCAACAAGACAAGTAGTTCATCAAGATGTAGATTCAACAAATGATTTTCCCTCTCCCTCGGGAACTCAGCACAATGCAGACCATTGCTTCCTAAGGAGGGAGTATTTTTCGAAGTGGATATCGGTGGCCACCCACCTTTTCCAACTAGCTCAAAACAATTTTCTAGCAATTTTGGTGATTTACTATTTATAATAGTTTTTAACTTCTGGGGCCATTTTGAGGGCCTAAATGAAGTTTTTTTGGGATCAAGTTTCTTAATAATAGTCGAAGGCATGATTGAGCCTCCAAAATTAATCTCCCTGACGATACCTTTCCAACGGGCTATCATGCGCCTAAAATGAAGATTGTATGCAAAAGTTACGAACCCGAGAAGTTGATGTACTGACTTACCCAAACGGGGCCCACATGACTTTTGGCGCTTCATCTCCTAGAGTTAGGTTTTTGGATGTCTAGGGTTTTTGGAATTCTTGTTTATTGTAAAAAGGCCTTCAGAGCCTCATTGTAATCATCTTCTTGCGAATGTAAGTAGCTGTCACATCTCTTCTTAGAGATAAGATGCCACCATTCTAGCGAGTCTTTCACTCTGTATTTTTACAGTCTTTGTACATTTCTTTCATTAATAGAAATCGTGTATTACTATATCTCTGTGTTTATGGTTTCATCTCTGATATATTTCTGTTATATTATTGGATATATGCGATATCTCTATGCATTTCTTTATTATATCTCCGCTCTCATTTCGTGCCGAAAATAATCTGGATCAGTGGTATCAGAGCAGACTGCTCTTGATTGTTTTTTAGTGCATGTCCCCGATGAGATCCAAGTATAGAAAGTTGGGTCTCGAGCTTGTCTCTCTTGAGGAAAATCTCTCTTGCACACCCAAGAAACCATCAATGACAGAAGAAAAGAAAAACGAAGGAGCAGACAATCCTATCAGTTTGTTGCTTGAGCAAGCTCTCACGTGACAAAAATATGAAATGATGGAGAATTTTTTCCACATCCTTCAATCTCTGTCGATAGCAACAAGCGCATCTTCATCAAACAACCATTTTGGAGGCACCTTGCCTTTCAAGGTACAAGTCAATTTTGATATTCATGTATTTGAAGGACAGATACATGTAGAAGCCCCAGACAAATGGTTAAACCTCCTAGAAGGTTATTTCTCTGTTCACAAATTTTACGAAAGAAAAAAGATCCCCTTCGCACTCCTTAAAGATCTCCCCCATGTCAAACATTGGTGGGAAACTTACTGGGAGAAGAGTCTGGAATATATGGGCCGAGCCCACTTGCGATTTTTTTTTGGATGTGGTAAAGGAACAATATTACCCTGCTCACAACTATGAGGACCAGTATATGAGATGGACTACACTGCGACGAGAGAGGGGCCAAACAGTTCCGGAGTTCACCAATGCCTTCCATACCTTGCGCACCAAGATGGGTATCAAATAATCCGAATGACATTTGGTTCTGAAATACTGTGGGGCTCTACACAGATACATCCAAATTGAAATGGATTTTTTGGACATTTCATCACTAGGTGCTGCTTATCGATATGTTTTTAAAATCGAACAAAAATTTAAGCACCAGAACAAACGAGATTTCAGGTTTGAAAATACCCAACAACCAAAGTATGACAAAGATGACCCTAACAAATAGTCTCCCGAAAACCAGTCCAAGCCACAAGGAAATAAGGGTCACGGGAAGACAAAGAAGGACACTGGAAAATGGTGCGATTTCCAAAAAATCCCATGGCACAACACCGATGAATGTCGCTCAAAAAAATCATTGATGGCTGAGATCAAAGACAAGGAGCCGAACTCTGATTCATAATTTGATTACGAAAATACTGGTAAAATAAAGATCATTGACGTAGACCCCACTGCTATTGTTGCGACCACAACAATTCAACTAGAAGAACCAACAGATCCTGAAGTGGGGGAGCACCTTTTTCATTCACAGATGTGGGTGAAGGGGACCCCACTGCATTTTATTGTTGATAGTGTAAGCCAAAAGAACCTGATCTCAACAGAGGTCGCCAAACAATTTGAATTGTCGATAACACCACACCCGCATCCATACAACATCAGGTGGCTTCACCAAGGACGAGATCTTCGTGTCATCCAACAGTGTCGATTGTCATACAACATCCAACTCTTCAAGGATGAGGTATTATGTGATTTTTTCCCATTGGATGTTTATGATGTTCTCTTGGGCCAACCATATATTTGGAAGTGCCATGCTGTTTATGAGTCTCGACCCCATAGTGTCATTGCTTCTCTGGGGGGTCATCTCTACAGAATACCAGAGGTAGTTCCAACTATTGTTCCACCTAAAAAGTGCCGCAAGGTAGTATCTCATACTGCAAAATTCAGCTTTTTCACAATCTGTTCAAAAGGGGAACAGAAGGACACTGCAACCACTACAACCTCACCCCAAGCACCTTCTATACAACAAAAATAGGTCGACAAGGTTGCAGCGAAGCACAAATATTCCTTCTGCACACAAGAATATCATGTAGCCAGACTGGCTAAAAAGTTCAAACCCTTCTAGCCACATGTTCGTGACGACCTTCAACAAGGTAACCAACGCAACTTCCCGCAAGCTAAGCAAGCAATGTAGCTAGTCTTTTCCTTGAGAAAGCTCTCACGCGATAGAGGGACGAAATGATGGAGATTTTTCCCCACATCCTTCAATGCCTGTCGATAGCAACATGGGCTTCTTCATCAAACGACCACTTTGGAGGCACCTCACCTTTCAAGGTACAAGTTAATTTTGATATTCCTGTATTTTAAGAATAGATAGATGTAGAAGCCCTAGACAAATGGTTAAACCTGCTAGAAGGTTATTTCTCTGTTCAAAATTTTTTCGACAGAGAAAAGATCACCTTCGCACTCCTTAAAGCTATCCCCCATTTCAAACATTGGTGGGAAACTTACTGGGAGCAGAGTACCACAGAGGATTCTGGAATATATGGGGCCGAGCCCACTTGAGATATTTTTGTGGATGCGGTAAAGGAATAGTATTAACCTGTTGGAAACTATGAGGACCAGTACATGAGATGGACCACACTGCGACAAGAGAGGGGCTAAGAAGTTCCAGAGTTCACCAATACCTTTCATACCTTGCACACCAAACTGGGTATCAAAGACTCCGAATGACATTTGGTTCTGAAATACTGTGAGGCTCTACACAGATACATCCAAACTGAAATGGATATTTTGGACATTCATCACTCGGTGCTACTTATCGATATGATGTTAAAATCRAACAGAAATTTAAGCACCAGAAAAAAACGAGATTTCGGGTCTGCAAATTTGCAACAACCAAATTATGAAAAAGATGACCCTAACTAACAGTCTCCCAAAAACCAATCTAAGCCACAKGAAAAGAAGGGTCGCGTGAATACAAAGAAGGACACCAGAAAATTGTGTGATTTCTAGAAAAMCCCCTAGCACAACACCGGTGAATGTCGCTCAAAACAGTCATTGGTGGCCAAGATCAAATACAAGGAGCCGAACCCTGATTCAGAATATGATTATGAAAATACTGGTAAAAGACAGATCATCGACATAGACCCAACTGCTATTGTCACGACTGCAACAATTCAACCAGAAGAAACAACATATCCAGAAGAGGGGGAGCACATTTTTCATTCACAGATGTGGGTGAAGGAGACCCCGCTGCATTTTATTGTTGATATCGGAAGCCAGAAGAACGTCATCTTAGCAGAGGTCATCAAAGAGTTTGGAATGTCAACAACACCACACCTGTAGCCATATAACATCGGGTGGCTTCACCAAGGATGAGATATTCGTGTCATCCAGTAGTGCCAATTGTCTTATGGCATCCAACCCTTCAAGGATGAGGTATTATTTGATGTTTCCCCACTGGATGTCTATGATGTTCTCTTAGGCCAACCATATATGTGGAAGCGCCATGATGTTTATGAGTCTCGACCCCACAATTTCATTGTTTCTTTGGGGGTCATCTCTACATAATACCAGAGGTAGTTCCGACTACTGTTCCACCTAAAAAGTGCTGCAAGGTAGTATTTCATACTGCAAAATTCAACTTCTTCACAATCTATTCAAAAGGGGAATAGAAGGACACTGCAACCACTGCAGCCTCACCCCAGACACCTTCTATCCAACAAAAGTAGGTCAACAAGATTGCAACAAATCACAAATATTCCTTCTGCACACATGCATATCATGTAGCCATACTGGATAAAAAGGTTCAACCCTTCCAACCACATGTTCGTGACAACCTTCAACAAGCTGAGCAGTGCAACTTCTCCAACAAGGTAAGCAGATTCAACAAACATTTTTCCCTCTCCCCGGGCACTCAATGCAATGAATACCATTGCTTCCTAAGGAGGGAGGATTTATCCAGGTGGATATCGGTGGCAACCCACCTTTTCTAGTTGGCTCAAAACAATTTTTTGGGAGTTTTGGTAATTTACTATTTTTAGCAGTTTTTAACTTCTGGGGCCATTTTGAGGGCCTAAATGAAGGTTTTTAGAGATCGAGATTCTAAATAATATCCAAAGACATGATTGAACCCCCAAAATTTATCTCCTCGACTATAACTTTCCGACGGGCTATCATGCGCCTAAAACAGATATCGTATGCAAAAGTTACGACCCCGAGAAGTTGATGTACTAACATACCCAAACAGGGGCCACATGACTTTTGGCGCTTCATCTCCTAGGGTTAGGTTTTTGGATGTCTAGGGTTTTTGGAATTCCTGTTTATTGTAATGAGACCTTCAGAGCCTCATTGTAATTATCTTCTTGTGAATGCGAGTAACCGTCACTTCTCTTCTTAGAGATAAGCTTCCACCATTCTAGCAAGTCCTTCACTCTGTAATTTTACAGTCTCTGTACATTTCTTTCATTAATAGAAATCATGTATTACTGTATATCTGTGTTTATGGTTTCATCTCCGATATATTTATGTTATATTATTAGATATCCGCGCTATCTCTGTGCATTTCTTTATTATATCTTCGCTCTCATTTCGTGCATAAAATAATATGGATCAGTGGTATCAGAGCAGGATGCTCTTGATCATTTTTCAGTGCCTGTCCCTGATGAGGTCCGAGTATAGAAAGTTGTGTCTCAAGCTTGTCTCTCTTGAGAACAATCGCTCTTGCACAACCAAGAAACCCTCAATGGCGGAAGAAAAGAAAAACGACGAAGGAGATGATTCTATCAGTCCGTTTCTTGAGCAAGCTCTCACGCGACAGAGGGATGAAATGATGGAGAGTTTTTCCACATCCTTCAATGCCCGTTGATAGAAACAGACACATCTTCATCAAATGACCACTTTGGAGGCACCTCTCCTTTCAAGGTACAAGTTAATTTTGATATTTCTATATTTGAAGGACAGATAGATGCAAAAGCCCTAGACAAATGGTTAAACCTTCTAGAAGGTTATTTCTCTGTTCACAATTTTTCCGACAGAGAAAAGATCACCCTCGCACTCCTTAAAGCTTTCCCCCATGTCAGACATTGGTGGGAAACTTACTGGGAGCAGATTTCCACAGAGGAGTCTGGAATATATCGGGTTGAGACCACTTGGGATTTTTTTGTGGATGCGGGAAATGAACAGTATTACCTTATTGGCAACTATGAGGACCAATACATGAGATGGACCACACAGTGGTAAGAGAGGGGCCACATGGTTCTGGAGTTCACTAATACCTTCCATACCTTGCACACCAAGCTAGGTATCAAAGACTCCAAACGACATTTGGATTTGAAATACCGTGGGGATCTACACGGATACATCCAAACTGAAATGGATTTCTTGGACATCTCATCACTCGGTGTTGCTTATCGATATGATGTTAAAATTGAGCAGAAATTTAAGCACCAGAACAAATGATATTTTGGGTCTGCATATCCACAACAACCAAAGTATGACAAATACGAACCTAACAAACAGTCTACCGAAAACCAGTCCAAGCCACAGGAAAAGAAAGGTGACGGGAAGACAAATAAGGACATCGAAAAATGGTGCGATTTCCACAAAATCCCTGGCACAACACCGATGAATGTCGCTCAAAATAGTCATTGGTGGCCGAGTTCAAAGACAAGGAGACGAACCCTGATTCAAAATCTGATTCTGAAAATACTGGTAAAAGACATATCATCGACGTAGACCCCAATGCTATTGTCACGACTGCAACAATTCAACAAGAAGAACCAACAGATCCTGAAGAGGGGGAGCACCTTTTTCATTCACAGATGTGGGTGAAGGGTGCCCCACTACATTTTATTGTTGATAGCAGAAGCCAGAAGAACCTCATCTCCGCAGAGGTCATAAAAAAATTGGGATTGTCGACAACACCACACCCACAACCATACAACATTTGGTGGCTTATGCAAGGATGAGATATTTGTGTCAGCCAATAGTGTCGATTGTCATACAACATCCAACCCTTCAAGGATGAGGTATTATGTGATGTTTCTCCACTGGATGTCTATGATGTTCTCTTGGGCCAACCATATATGTGGAAACGCCATGCTGTTTATGAGTCTCGACCCTGAAGTTTCATTGTTTCTCTGGGGGGTTATCTCTACAAAATACCAGAGGTAGTTCCGACTACTGTTCCACCTAAAAAGTGCCGCAAGGTAGTATCTCATACTGCAAAATTCATCTTCTTCACAATTTGTTCAAAAGGGGAACAGAAGGACACTACAACTGCTACAACTTCACCCCAAGAACCTTCTATCCAACAGAAGCAGGTCGACAAGGTTGCAACAAAGCGCAAATATTCCTTCTGCACACACTAATATCATGTAGATAGACTGGATAAAAAGGTCCAACCCTTCCAACCACATGTTCATGACAACATTCAACAAGCTAAGCAATGCAACTTCTCCAACAAGGCAAGCAACTAATCAAGATGCAGATTCAACAAATGTTTTTCCCTCTCCCCCAGGCACTCAACACAATGGATACCATTTATTCCAAAGGAGGGAGGATTGATCCAGGTGGATATCGGTGCCCACCCACCTTTTCCGATTGGCTCAAAACAGTTTTCTGGAAATTTTGGTAATTTACTATTTTTTTTTATCAATTTTTAACTTCCGGGGCCATTTTGAGGTCCTAAATGAAGGTTTTTATTGATTGAGATTTTCAACAATAACCAAATGAGTAATTGGACCCCCAAAATGAATCTCCTCGATGATACCTTTCCAACGGGCTATCATGCAAAAGTTATGACCTTAGGAAATTGATGTACTAACTTACGCAAATGGGGCCCACATGACTTTTGGTGCTTCATCTTCTAGGGTTAGGTTTTTTGATGTCTAGGGTTTTTGGCATTCCTGTCTATAAAAGGCCTTCAGAGTCTCATTTCAATCATCTTCTTGCGAATGTGAGTAGCTGTCACATCTGTTCTCAAAGATAAGCTGCGACCATTCTAGCGAGTCTTTCACTCTGTATTCTTACAATCTCTATACATTTCTTTCATTAATAGAAATCATGTATTACTGTATCTCTGTGTTTATGGTTTCATATCTGATATATTTATGTTATATTATTGGATATCCATGATATCTCTGTGCATTTCTTTATTATATCTCTGCTCTCATTTCGTGCCGAAAATAATCCGGATTAGTGGTATCATAGTAGGATGCTCTTGATCGTTTTTCAGTGCATGTTCCCGACGAGGTCCGAGTATAGAAATTTGGGTCTCGAGCTTGTCTCTCTTGAGGACAATCACTCTCGCACAGCCAAGAAACCCTCAATGGTGGAATAAAAGAAAAATGACGGAGAAAACGATTCTATCAGTTTGTTTCTTGAGCAAGCTCTCACGCGACAGAGAGACGAAATGATGGAGAATTTTTCCACATCCTTCAATGCCTGTCAATAGAAACAAGCGCATCTTCATCAAATTACCACTTTGGATGCACCTTGCCTTTCAAGGTGCAAGTTAATTTTGATATTCCTATATTTGAAGGACAAATAGATGCAGAAGCCCTAGACAAATGGTTAAACTTGCTAGAAGGTTATTTCTCTGCTCACAATTTTTCCGACAGAGAAATGATCACCCTCGCACTCCTTAAAGATCTCTCCCATGTCAAACATTGGTGGGAAACTTACTGGGAGCATATTTCCACAGAGGAATTTGGAATATATGGGGTTGAGGCCACTTGGGATTTTTTTGTGGATGCGGTAAAGGACCAATATTACCCTGTTGACAACTATGAGGACCAATACATGAGATGGACCACACCATGGTAAAAGAGGGGCCAAGTAGTTCTGGAGTTCACCAATACCTTCCATACCTTGCGCACTAAGTTGCGTATCAAAGACTTCGAACGACATTTGGTTCTGAAATACCATGGGGATCTACACTGATATATCCAAACTGAAATGTATTTTTTGGACATCTCATCCCTGGGTGATTCTTATCGATATGCTGTTAAAATCGAGCAGAAATTTAAGCACTAGAAAAAATGAGATTTCGGGTCTGCAAATTCGCAACAACCAAAGTATGACAAAGATGACCCTAACAAATAGTCTCCCAAAAACCAGTCCAAGCCACAGGAAAAGAAGGGTCACAGGAAGACAAAGAAGGACATCGAAAAATGGTGCGATTTCCACAAAATCCCCTGGCACAACACTAATGAATGTCGCTCAAAATAGTCATTGGTGGCCGAGATCAAAGACAAGGAGCCAAACCTTGATTCAGAATTTGATTATGAAAATACTAGTAAAAGACCGATCATCGACGTATACCCCATTGCTATTGTCACAACTGGAGAAATTCAACCAAAAGAACCAACAGATCCTGAAGAGGGGGAGAATTTTTTCATTCACATATGTGGTTGAAGGGAACCCTGCTGCATTTTATTGTTGATAGTGGAAGCCATAAGAACCTCATCTCAGTAGAGGTCATCAAACTGTTGGGATTGTCGACAACACCACACCTGCAACCATACAACATCGGGTGGCTTCTCCAATGACGAGATCTTCGTGTCATCCAATAGTTCCGATTGTCATACGACATCCATCCCTTCAAGGATGAGGTATTATTTGATGCTTCCCCACTGGATGTCTATGATGTTCTCTTGGGCCAACCATATATGTGGAAGCGCCATGCTGTTTATGAGTCTCGACCCCGCAGTGTCATTGTTTCTCTGGGGGGTCATCTCTACAAAATACCAGAGGTAGTTCTGAGTACTGTTCCACCTAAAAAGTGTCGTAAGGTAGTATCTCATACTGCAAAATTTAGCTTCTTCACAATCTGTTCAAAAGGGGAATAAAATGACACTGCAACCACTACAACCTCACCAAAAACAAACAGAAGTAGGTCGACAAGGTTGCAGTGAAGCACAAATATTCCTTCTGCACACATGCATATCATGTAGCCAGACTGTCTAAAAAGGTGAAACCCTTCCAACCACATGTTCATGAGAACCTTCAACAAGCTAAGGAGCGCAACTTCTCCAACAAGGCAAGCAACTCATTAAGATGCAGATTCAACAAACGTTTTTCCCTCTCCCCCGGGCACTCAACGCAATGGAGACCATTTCTTCCTAAGAAGGGAGGATTGATCCAGGTGGATATCGGTGGCCACCAACCTTTTCCAATTGGTTCAAAATAGTTTTCTAACAATTTTGGTAATTTATTATTTTTAGCAGTTTTTAACTTCCGGGGCCATTTTGAGGGCCTAAATGAAGGTTTTTCGGGATCAAGATTGTCAAAGATAGCCAATGGCATGATTGAGTCCCCAAAATGAATATCCTCCATGATACCTTTCCAACGGGTTATCATGCGCCTAATACAAAGATCGTATGCAAAAGTTACGACCCCAGGAAGTTGATGTACTAACTTACCCAAACGGGTCCCACATGACTTTTTGTGCTTCATCTCCTAGGGTTAGGTTTTTGGATGTCTAGGGTTTTTGGAATTCCTGTTTATTGTAATAATGTCTTCAGAGCCTCATTGTAATCATCTTCTTGCGAATGCGAGTAACCGTCACATCTCTTCTCAGAGACAAGCTGTCACCATTCTAGTGAATCTTTCACTTTGTATTTTTACAGTCTCTATACATTTATTTCATTAATAGAAATCATGTATTATTGTATCTCTGTGTTTATGGTTTCATCTCTGATATATTTCTGTTATATTATTGGATATCCTCGATATCTCTGTGCATTTCTTTATTATATCTTCGCTCTCAATTCATGTCGAAAATAATCCGGATCAGTGGTATCAGAGCAGGATGCTCTTGATCATTTTGCAGTGCATGTCCCCGACGAGGTCCGAGTATAGAAAATTGGGTCTCGATCTTGTTTCTCTTGAGGGAAATCACTCTCGTACACCCAAGAAACCCTCAATGATGGAAGAAAATAAAAACGACGGAGAAGACGATCCTATCAGTCTGTTGATTGAGAAAGATCTTATGCGACAAAGGGATGAAATGATGGAGAATTTTTCCCACATCATTCAATGCATGTTGATAGAAACAAAAGCATCTTCATCAAAAGACCACTTTGGAGGCACCTTGCCTTTCAAGGTACAAGTTAATTTTTATATTCATGTATTTGAAGGACAGATAGATGCAGAAGCCCTAGACAAATGGTTAAACCTGCTAGAAGGTTATTTCTCTGTTCACAATTTTTTCGACAGACAAAAGATCACCCTCACACGCTTTAAAGATCTCCCCCATGTCAAAAATGATGGAAATATAAAAAGAAGAATACATGTTATTATTGCAAGGAATTGGTACATATGGAGAAGGCTTGTTGGCAGAAGACCAAGGACTTGGAGGAGAAAATGAGGAATCTTGAAGGAAACATGCCAACTAGAAGATCAATTTACATGTAGAACCGAACTTCAAAAGATAAGGAAAATAACTATACATTTTCTATTAGTTCTTGTTGGGACTTGCTTGCTCATACTTCTTAGAGTGAATGGATAGTTGACTCTAGTTGCACC
>SNQJ01S0019714.1:43782-66990 GCA_010110895.2 Picea sitchensis
TTATGAGAATGATGAAGATATGTGATGCCCCTCAAGTGAAATTTAATGAGTTAAAAAATCTTGCGTATAAATAATGTAATTGTATTGTAAATATTTTTAGTGTGAAGTTCAAGGTTAAGGTCTATCTACATAATGTTGTGGTTGTTATATTTTCCATTAATATTAGTTTATATTAATGGAAAATATAAATTAAATTAATATTTTTTTATTAATTTAAGCATTAATATCAATGTCAGTGTAGCATTAGCATGAATGTTATGTTATGACAATGATGAAGATATGTGATGCCCCTCAAGTGAAATTTAATGAGTTAAATAATCTTGTGTATAAATAATGTAATTGTATTGTAAATATTTTTAGTGTGGAGTTCAAGATTAAGGTTTATCTACATAATGTGTGTGTCCGATAGTAGACTAGGATTACAGTGTGGTTGTTATATTTTGCATGGTGTTTTTATATTTATGTAAAAACATAAAGAAAGATGAAATATATAATAATATAATATTCACCAAAAAATTGTTGAATNTATCTACATAATGTGTGTGTCCGATAGTAGACTAGGATTACAGTGTGGTTGTTATATTTTGCATGGTGTTTTTATATTTATGTAAAAACATAAAGAAAGATGAAATATATAATAATATAATATTCACCAAAAAATTGTTGAATGAAACAACAAGGGGGCCATAATACTATAAGGGAAGAGGAAAGGAAGTTCAATGATGATAAATGATCCCAAATTGCCTAACTCTCACAACTTTACTTTTTTTATTTAAATGTAAACAACCATCTTTAACTTAAAAACCAATCACTAAGTATATGTGATGGCTAGTGGGAAAGTCTACTCACATAATTATGAAGGCATGGGGACTAATTACGACATCATGAAAAAGTATAAGAGACCAATTCTAATGGAAATTATAAGCTATTTTATTCCCATGTGTTTTCTTCCATTTTAATTCTATTTAACTTATGCTCTCATAATTCTTACCATTGTTATCATTCTTCTCACCATTCGAACCAATCCTCTCATGCCAAACGAAATCATTGAAGCTTTGGGAACAACAATCTCATGCATTCCTTGTGTCATTCTTTGACATTTTAATTAAAGGCATATGATGTATGTGTGTGTTCAAATCAATTTTTATCTTCCACTTAAAAATAGCCATACAAGAAGAATGGTTCAAATGACCTGTGATATTTCATTGCATTATAATTAAGGGTGCATGATATGCATGCGTGTGCAAATCAATTGATATCCCCATTTAGAAATCACCATATTAAAGAGTAATGGTTCTAATGATCCATGAGATTCCCTTGCATTGTAATTAAGGGTGCATGATGTACATGCGTGTACAAATCAATTCATATCTCTCTTAGAAATCACATTAAAAGAGGAGAGGAATGGTTCTAAAGAAGTGTAATATTCACTTACATTATAGTTAAGGGTGCATGATGCACATGCACATACAAATCATTTTTTAATTTCACCTTAGAAATCACCATAAAAAAATAATAGTTTTAATGACATGTGATATTCTTTTACAATATAATTAAGGGCACATGATGTATAAGATATGCAAATCAATTTAGATCTCCTCCTATAAATCACTTAAAGGAATAGTTTTGATAATTGTGACATTCTTTTAAATTATAATTAAGGGTAAATGATGGATATGCGTGGGCAATCAATTCTCTTGGAAATTATCATAAAAAAGGAACGAGTCTAATGATTTGTGAAATTCCCTTACATTATAATTAAGGGTGTATGGTGTATATATGTGTGTAAATTAATTCATATTTTTCCTACATAAATCACCATAAAATAAGAATGGTTATAATGATCAAATATATTCTCTTACATTAAAATTAAGGGTGCAAAAATGTACATGCATGTGCAAATGAATTCATGTTATCTCCTTAGAAATCATCATAAAAGTGGAATGGTTCTAATGATATGTGATATTCCCTTGCATTATAATTAAGAGTGCATGATGTAAATGTGTATCCAAATCAATTCATATCTTCCTCCTTTACATTATAATTAATGGCACATGATGTATATGAGTGTGCGAATCAATTCATAGTTTCTTTCAAAAAACATCATAAAATAGGAATAATTTTAATGAACTTTGATATTCCCATACATTACAAACAATTGCATGATATACATGGATGCTCAAATCAATGCATATCTCCCCCCTTACATTACAATTAAGGGTGCATGATGTGCATGTGTGTGTAAATTAATTCATATATCCTCCTTAAAAATCACCATAAAATATGAATAGTTACAATGACTTGTGATATTCCCGTGCATTACAATTAAAGGTTCATGATATACACACACTTGCAAATCAATTCATATTTTCCCCTTAAAAATCATCATAATAGGCGAATGGTTCTCATGACCTATGATATTCCCTTCCATTACAATTAAGGGTGTATAATGCACATGTATGTGCAAATTGTAAGAATGTATTTAATGTTTGTCTAGAGGCCACAATTATTATTGTGCATCCCGTCATTATGATAGGCATTTGATATACACAATGAGACAATATTAGACTACTGGGCATAAGATTCCTCATTAACTCACTAATTTATAAAGTGAGTTTATCCCACATCCATCATAATATATGATCTCATGTCCCTCTAACCTATATAATATAGGTGGAGGCTCAATTGTAATGTGTGTTTGTATGATGCTTGAGAGTTGTATGGATCCCAAATGAACTTCATACTTGAGTGTACTCCAACTACTATAATTGGGAGAGTTTTGAAGAATAGAAGGCTTTGCTTCCTCTCTCTCTTGTTTGATTTTCTTTTATTGATTTGATGATTTCCATGGGAGTTTAGGTAAGTTAGATATTTGGTTATATGTTTATGTATGTGTCTTGGTTTTTCATAATATAGAGCACTTCACATCAAACTTGGTGTAAGAATTACAAGTTTGTAACCTAACGTTTTATGGGCCATTTTTTTTTGTTATTTATAGAATAATCAAATTATTATATAATCCAAAATAAAAATAAAAAGTAAATTAAAAAAACAAAAAAAAAAAAACACGATACACCTTTTTATTAAAAAAATTTAGGGTTTCCACCCTTTAGAACCTATCGGTACCAACAACACTCATTGCCTCTCAAGTTATTCAAATCGAGAGGAACAAAAGAGACTCCACAATGAGCTCCATAAACAACGTTTTTTGGGATTTTTCCTACAAGCCTTCTTTGTGTGGATTGTATGACCCTCCACGTGGAACGTATGACAATCCCTCTATGTGGACCGTATGACTCGTTTCCTTCCTTTGCATTCATTCCATTTATTCCAACAATATATCATTTCAAGGTTCGCATCACTCAAACTCTCCTCTCCCACATGGTCATACGGTGTATGAACCTCTCTCATCTCTTTTCACACAACACTTGTACAAATCTCTACAAATCTCTATCAAATAGGTTTTACTTGGTTGTATTGTCTAGATTGTTACACTATTATTTTACAGTGAAATAATTATTACAAAATGTGGATTCATATTCCATATTCAAATTGTGTGCACAGATCATTTGCATGGATGGATTTACATTCAAATTAATTTATGTGCTTGACTTTGTTGTTGATCCATGATCTATCATTGGGGCATGGAGTTGGTTTGTTTGTGTGGATTGGTATAGTGGCTCAACTTTTGTGTAGAAGGAATATCTACAACTATGTCTTCTTCATATTGGTACCAACACATATATACACATAGAGAATTGATTCATACAATGCTATTTTAAAAATATTGTCAACAATTCTAATATGTGGTGGTTTAATATTTTCTTAGTTGTTAAGGAGAAAGCTTAGTGATCAGACATTGTAAGTGGATAAAACTGTAAATAAAGGTTTTAAGCATCTACATCTATACAATGGAAATTTTCATCTTAGCATGCGGGGATTTGCATATGAAAATTGAAGGTGTTCTTGTGATAGTGATAATCCCCAATTCAAGTGGTCATTTACAATGAAACTTTTTTTATGAAACTTTCTTTTACCGAGTTTGGTTTTTTGTCATCTATATAGTGGTGCGATTTTTTTTTCATAAATATATCTTTCATTCTATCAAAATCTATATTTTAGGCCTCATCTTCATTTTAGGAACTTGAAAATATCATAACTTGCTCATCCTAACTCAATTTTGAGCAAATCGTTTTTGAAGTTGCCTAATTTTTGACACAAAATCCATGTTTATAGTTAGAATTGAGTAATATTTCATGCTTCTATCAGTTGAATGTATATCATCATAATGATTGCTGAGGTGGTTAATGTTCTTGAATTAACTAGTTCCAAATAAATTATTTAGAAGTGTAATATGATTAACATTCTCAAGGGAAAGAATATATGGTAGATTGTTAATGGTGACATCAAGAAACCAAAATATGCAAGGCATGTAGCTATATCGGAAGAATGTTGTGAACATGAAAGCGATCTTATTGGTTAAACTGCATATGATATCCTATAGGTACACATTGAATCTAAAGATAATTTTGTATAGGTATGGAAGATTCTAGCAACAATGTATGACAAAACCGATGTTGTTTCTTCTTATTATCTAGAAAAGAAAATACATGAACTAGATCCTAAATATTTTGAAAGGATTGAGCAATTTCTTGCAGAACTCAAGAATTATAGAGAGAAATTAAATAATTTTGGTTTTAATTATAAAAAGAATTATACAACACTAATTATTATAGTAGAGAATGCACAATTGTCTCATGGCAAGAAGAATCCATACAAGGGTCCTAAAAATGACACTAAACCTA
This sequence comes from Picea sitchensis, assembly GCA_010110895.2. NCBI lineage: Eukaryota > Viridiplantae > Streptophyta > Pinopsida > Pinales > Pinaceae > Picea > Picea sitchensis. The sequence goes on from SNQJ01S0019714.1 coordinate 48,588, forward strand.
TTGTTCCTAGTACTTCAAACAAGGTTTTTGAACATGCTAATGCAGGTGCTTCACGGAAGAAAGAGTGGCAATCATGTAACTATTGTGTAAAAAAAATCACACTGAAAAGAATTTATTTAAGAGGCGTAATAGGCTTGCTAAATCCAAGGGGAAATCCTATAAAAAACTGCAGGTTGCTCTTACTACATATTCAATTCATCCAAGTAAATCTATATCCTCTTCTCTAGAATGGATCTTTAATTCAGGTGCCTCCAATTACATGACTGGTAATGCTTCCTTATTTACCTCCTATGATAAACAAAATCATTTGGCTAAGAACGTTTCAACTAGTGATGGTAATAATCTTTCAGTAGTTGGGTATGCAAACATTGACATTCTAAATGGTGTACCGAAAGATGTGTTTCACGTTGAAGGCATGCCCATCAATTTTATTTTTGTTTATCATGCTTGTCAAAAAGGACATAACTTTGAAGCTTGGCCTGATCAATATTTCTTCAAAGATATTAATAATGGATTCAAAATTGTTTCATTTGGCCCCATTAAACATGATCATGATTTCTCCTCATCCAACAAACAACCTTTTTATTCTTATATTGCACATGCTGATGAGAAAAGTAAGCTATGACATGAAATATTAGGTCACTTGAACTTTGGTAAAATGAAACTATTGTCTAAGATGGTACATGGCTTACCTTCAATTTCTTCCACTAAGGGTGTTTGTGAAGGTTCTATCCTTGACAAGCATCACAAGAAATTTTTTGAAACTGATAAATCTAGGCATGCCCAAGAATAGTGGTAGTTGGTTCATAAAAACATATGTGGTCCTCTCGAGACTCCATATTAACTAAGTGATCTCTACTTCATCAGTTTCATTGATGACTACAATAGGAAAACTTGGGTATATTTCTTGAAACATAAAAGTGAATCATTTGTTGAATTTCAAGAGTTTAATTCCATAGTTGAAAAAGAATCTGGAAAATGCATTAAGACTCTTTGTATTGATAATGTGGGAGAGTTTATCAAAAATGAATTTTCATCATATCAAAGCATGGAATTAATCTTCAAAATATTATTCCTTACACACCTCAACAAAATGGGGTTGTAGAAAGGAAAAGTAGAACTTTAGTTGAAATGGATAGATGCATGTTGCATTCAAAAGGTCTCGATAAAAGTTTTGGGGCAAAATAAATTTGTTGTACAAATTACATTTTGAATAGGGTTTCTACTAAAATAGTTTTGCAGGTTACTCTCGATGAAAAGTGGAGTGGAAGAAGACCATATATTAACAATTTCAAAGTATTTTGCTGCAAGTGTTAGGATCATGTTCATGATGAAGAACAAAAGAAGCTAGAGCCTAAATTCATAAATGAATCTTGATTGGTTATAGTGAGGATTCTAAAGCATACAAGTTATTTGATCCATCTATTTAAGATGTTTTTTTTTTTACGAAAACGGTTATAGTTTATATTAGAGGGGTGTGAAAACGAAATTGCCCCGAGTTTCTTCGGGCCTACAGATCAAAATACAAAATATGATGCAACACTGTTTCAGCATAATAGCCAACTCTGTTTCAACATAATTTCCAGCACTGTGTTTCAGCATCTGTTCCAACGCTGTGTTTCAGCATATGTAACAACACTGTGTTTCAACAACTGTTCCAACATTGTGTTTCAGCATATGTAACAACACTGTGTTTCAGCTGTTACAACACTGTGTTTCAGCATAAGTTCCAGCTCTATTTCAACACTGTGTTTCAGCATCTGTGTTCCAGCATCTGTGTTCCAACATCTGTGTTCCATCATCTGTGTTTCAGCTCTGTTTCAACACTGTGTTCCAGCTCTGTTACAACACTGTGTTTCAGCTTCTGTTCCAGCTCTGTTTCAGCACTTTGATTCAACATCTGTGTTCCAGCATCTGTGTTCCAGCAACTGTGTTCCAGCATCTGTGTTCCAACATTTGTGTTCCATCACCTTTGTTCCAACATCTGTGTTTCAACATCTGTGTTCCAGCTCTGTTACAACACTGTGTTTCAACATCTGTTCCAGCACTGAGTTTCGGCAATTGTACCAGCACTGTGTTTCAGCTTCTGTTCCAGCACTGTGTTTCAGCGTGAGTTACAACCCTGTGTTTCAGCCTGATACAACATTGTTTCAGCATATGTTACTTCTCTCCTGCACTTTGGAATCCTTTCTAGCAAATTTCAGACATTTGCAATTTCAGACAGGAGCTCTCCAGATGTTTCCTTCTCCCCAAACTCTAAGGGATTGGTACAAGATCTAGAAATTGGAAGAGTGCAAGAGGGCAACTTGGGTTCAAGGGATCTCCACATTTTCCATGATTCCATTTACTGACAGCACCCCAACCTCCAATAACACGCCTTTTTTGGCTTCCTTATCAGCCATTCGATTGAGGTCCCTTAACACGTGAAAGAATTGATAGGAGTTCAAATTCCTTAAGAGGAGGCAAATTTTATCAAGGAGATTGTTGAGCTTAGTGCTTTGAGTTGTGGAGTGTTTGATCATGGCCTGGCTTTGAGTTGTGGAGTGTTTGATCATGGCCTCTATAATTATTCTAGAATCGCCGATGATTGTCAAGTAAGTCCCTGGTTCGAGTTTAATTGTTCTGTGCGTGACTGCATGTAGGAGCCAATGTTTCATTATTGGACTCCTACCAAGTCCACAGTAAACCTAAGTGCTATTATGTCCTCATTGTATTACTTTCGGGATGATGCCCCTCCTCCAAATTTTGGTCTGGTTTCCTTTCGAAAAATTCCCATCAAAGAAAAGGATAGGCGTTTTAATATTACTTTTCATTTTGCAAATTCATTCCCGCTTTTTCTTATCTCCCAACTTTCTTGGATTTGATCACTTCTCTTTTTACTTTCTAATCCTAGTAAATTGAACTGGGCTATCCAACTCCCATATTCTTTGTCCAACTTGTGTAGCTTTACTATGGAGAAAAGGTGAGCAGCTGATTCTCCCAACATAGCTTGAATTTTAGTGGCAATTCTGACTTCACTAAGTTGACTTTCTTTGAAGATTCTATGATTCCTCTCTAACCAAAGATTCCATAGGACATATTTTGGTAGTAATCCCCATATCAAGAGAGTTTGGTTTATTTTCTTATCAGCAAAGGGGAACAAGGATTACCATTGGAGGAGTAGACCTATTAAATCCGGTGGGAAATTGATTGCTGGTTGGGAACCTGTAACCTTCATCCAGACTTTTGAATAAATGGGTAGCTTATGAGAAGTAGGTGGTCGGTTGTTTCTTCCTCATGGAGGCCGAGAGGGCATCTAAAGGGTCCTTCCCAAACCCTTCATCTGAGGTTCTCCCCTATTAGGATACTCTTGTGCACCAGTGTCCAAATGAAGAGGTCGATTTTTTGGGAGGGAGCGAAGATTTCAGATTGCTTTCCAAAGAGCCGGATTTTGCATAGTGGGGACTGAGTTGAAGAGATGGTAACCCCTGCTGTGGTGTAAGCCTGCCGCCTTTGCCCATCCCTTTCATCTTTACCATCTTTTAGGGATTTCCCTTGAAGAAACTTCTTAAAAACATCCCATTGACTTCCTAGAATAGCTGGTCTGTTTGGGACAACCCACCCTTGCCAGAGGTGGGGCCTTTATTCTCCCCATACTGAAATGTTTGAGAGTGTTAAGATGTTTTGACTGCCCATCCAAATTTTGAGGCCTTGTATCCCGGCCGGGATCTAGTGGTGGCTCATTCATTAATATTGAGTCTCCAGTCTGCATTCTGCCTTTCCTACCATTTTGACAATCTGTGTTGGGATGTGAGGGGTGAAGTGAGGGCTTTGCATAGTGCTAAGATAGGGGAGCTTTCAACTCCTTACATGGGAGTTCTAGGCTTCTGTCTCGAGACCCTTGAAAGTATTTCCTCCAGAGAGCTCGCTTACTCCAAGTGGCTTTGCCGGTGGTCATTTTCTAGAGAAGCTTTGCCCCTAAGGCTAGATTTTGAATCCTTGTATTTTAAATTGAGACCTCCTTCCATGAAGGGTTTTGTGGTTTTTCCCAGCTAATCAGGTGCATCTTTTCTTTCCTTCCTTCCTCCTTCCCATAGGAATCATCTCTGAAAAGCCTCAATTTTTTGGTGACTGTGGCTGGTGCTAACATTAGAGAGCATTGATAGATGGGGAGACTAGAGACTACAACCTTTATCAAGACTGTCTTCCCTGATAAGTTCAGCCAGTTGGCCCCCAAGAAGTGAATTTGTCTCTTGAGTTTTTCTCATAAAGATGGCTTCAGTGGGGAAGCTCTAGGGGGAAGACTTCTAAAGATTGAACTCCCTGTACTTAATGGCCTCCCGCCAGTGCCCTCCCATCCCTAGAACTCTTTAGTACTATTCTCAAGATTTCATTTAGTGATGTTCCAGCCCATAAATGTTACTTTTTAGTCTCGGGATTATTTCTCACGGCTGTGAGGTCACGTGCATAGGCGTACAAATCTTCCTTGAATTTTTTGCATATGATTGGGTTTGTTCTCCCAGCAGTAGGGTATCATCCACAAATTGTGCATGGTTGATGTCTTTCACCCCTCGTGCTATTCTTAGACCATGTAGATCGTTATTAATTTGGGAGTTTTCCAATTGATAGTTGAGAACTAAAGCTTGAATTGCATAGAGCACAGGACAGAGGGCGCCTCGTCTTTGTGACCCCGGAGGTCTTGAAAAAGTGCTACCTTTCCCATTCACCTCTGTGGGCGATCCAAGGAGATCCAATGTAGGCTTTGATCCATCTTATAAAACGTAAATCAAATCCAAACTTCCTCATAACTTCAAATAGAAATTCATGTCCGACTCTATCAAAAGCATTAGCTAGATCTAGTTTAATGACCATACCTTTTCTTTCCTTAGAACGCTGGAGTGGATCTCTTATTGAACCAGGATGATGTTGTCGATGATGTGCCTCCCTTGGACAAAACCGCCTTGATTTTCGTGGTCCATGATTGGGGAGAGTCAGCTTTGAGGCTAAGCATATTACTTTGGCAATGATTTCCATAACTCGTGACAGATAAGGAGATTATTCAACCTATTGAAGGAAATCACCTTTTCTTTCTGGATAAGCTTAAAGGAAGAGTTGAGGCTTCCTCCCACTATCGGCTCATTGCGACTTCGATCATTTTGTTAGATCCTTTAAAGATTTCCCCAACACCGCCGATAGAATCAGTAGTTGAACCCGTCCGGGTCCCTGTTTTATCCTGGCTCATCTTGTCAAGGGCCTCCTTTATTTATTGTTGTGAAACCTCTCTTGTCAACTTACTGTTTATGTCTTCATTTATTATCTTTGGAATAACCGTGAAGGGGTATCCCTGCCGGTCCAAAGCTACCGCCCTTTAATCGTATAGATTCTCAGCAGTTTCATAAGTCATTGTTTAATGCCATCCTGATCTCGCACTGTTTTGTTCTCGACCAACTTCCACACGCCTTTATATTGTTCTTTGTTTCCTATGCAGCCTATGAAAGTATCGATTAAGTGACTCTTTCAAAATTTTATAAGCTATCACCGGCTTGTTTATGAAAGTAGGCTGTATTGCGATCTCCTTCTTTCAGCCATAAGCTTCTCGACTTCTGCCTCCAATAGTTTTCCTCCATCTATTTAAGATGTTATCATTAGTAGAAATGTATAATTCCATGAAATATCTACATCACCAAATTATATAGAACCTCATGTTGCCTTGAATTTACCTAAGTATTTAGTTGTTATTGTGTCTGTAAATACTTCTTGAAGTGATGTAGATGTACTAGATCATGCTTCTACTATTGATTCTAATGATCCACCTAAATATATGAATATGCTAGTGTTTTTCATCACACTAGTAACTCTCTTCCTGTTTGGGCACAAAAAACACTTGAATCCGTAGGTTCAAATGTTGGTATTCCATCTGACACTTGTAGGATGAGATTATAATTTTCTCTTATGGAAAAAGTATTAAACAAAGATGATCCTTCCACGTACATGGAGGATAAAATAAAGCCAAAATGAGAGAAAGTAATGGATGCTAAATATGATTCTTTGATTAAGAATCACACTTGGGATTTAGTTGCTCTTCCTCCTGGGAAGAATCTTGTTGGATGTAAATGGGTCTATAAGACATATTTTACTATATATGGACATATTGAAAAGCATAAGGCTCTATTAGTAGCCAAAGGATTTCTACATAAAGAAGGTATTTATTACACTAAAAACTTTGCTCTAGTTGCTAAAATGACCAACATAAGAACAATTATTTCTCTTGCTAAATTTTTTCAATGGGTATTCACCAAATGGATGTCACGAGTGGTTTCTTAAATTGTGACTTTTGTGAAGAAATTTGTATGCAACAACCACCTAGTTTCATCACTTTTGACACTTCAATTTTGGTATGCAAGTTGCATAAGTCCTTGTATGGTCTTAAACATGCACCTAGGGCTTGGTATGAGAAAATTGATACTCATTTCTTGAAGATTGGTTTTAGGCGATGTCGATTTGATCCAAATATGTATGTTTGTTTCTCTCCAGATGATGGTCTCATAGTTTTTGTTTATGTGGATGATCTAATTATTACAAGAAACAAGATTTTATTAATCCTAGAATTGAAGAATGATCTAAAGAAAACTTTTGAGATGAAAAACTTAGGCCTTTTGCGATTATAGACCTCAAGTTTGGCATATGGATAATGGGATCTTCTTTTCTCAACCTATGTATGTTTTGGATTTTCTTTCTCAGTTTCACATGAGTGATTTTAATCCTTCACCAACACCATTTCATTCAAGAGTCAAATTAGAAGTTGATTATGATTCCCCTCTTGTTGATGCCACACTCTTAAAAAAAAAAACACTTATTAATGTCACAGTCTTTCATCAACTTATTGGTAGTTTGATTTATTTGAATCGTAGCAGGCCTAATATATCCTTTACTGTGAGTATAGTTTATATTTGCATGCAAAAACCTCATGAAATTCATAGGAAATAAGTTAAAGGTATCTTAGTTATCTTCAAGGATCTCTCAATTATGGTGTTTTCTATTCTCACAAGGATTGTATTTCAGTTCTTGGTTATAGTGATTTTGATTGGGAAGGAGAAGCTACTGACATAAGGTTTACTATAGGATATGTATTTTAGAATGGTTCAAGTCCAATTTCTTGGTCTAGTAACAAGTTGAGAACAATTTCTCTTTCTTCTTGTGAAGCAAAGTACAAGGAAACTAAGGAAGCAACTAAAGAAGCCATGTGGATTTGAAATGTCCTTGTTGAGTTTGGATAGGTTCAAAATGCACCTATTGAATTGAGATGCGACAATCAGAGTGTTATTCAACTTGTATATACCAAACTTATTGAACTTGATATACATTACAATTAGGACCTAGTTGCAGATGGTGTTATTAATTTGGAGTATTGGCCCACTAAACAACAAGTTGTTGATATATTCACCAAGTCCATGGAAAAGGTGAAGTTTCTTCATATTCACAACTTATTGGTTTGAAATTGGTGTAGAACATGTACAAATAATCTAGCATGTAACAAAGAACACCAAAACTTGCAAAGTATTGAGAGAAAGATGAAGAGAGAATGAAAGAATTGTATTCTATGATATTCAACGTATTCCACAATCAAAGAGTGAATAATTTACAATAGATATAAGATACATGAGGAGATAACTCACCATAGTTGAGATTCTGGAGATAATGCGGGCATACACTAATAGAAACCTGAGTAAATTGCCACCTAGTCCTAGTTAACATGCCATGTAGTCAACAGTTAACTAGCTCACACAAGTGGAGTGGAGAGAATCTCATGCATGCACATGTGTAGCAATCTCCTATCCTCATGCATGTGAAGTGCACCCTCCTGGTGATGATTCTAAGGTGAGCATGCAAGACTTGGTGATAATTATAGGGTTTCCATGCAAAACTTGACTCGACTAGTCTAACTAAAGTACAACTAAGTAATGACTGAAGAGGAGTTGGTGCCCTTGTATAGGGGAGAATATTCTCATCTAGGGGAGAATATATCAGACCGTGGGAGACCAAATGGTGCCCTCAACATACACTATAGAACTTAGGAACACATATACTAGGTGAGTGTGCATTATCTCCAATACCTTCCCTAAAGCATTATTAGGGAGTATACAATGAATGGGTCCCAACAAGAAGCCATGTTAGGTACCCATTTTACAATGAATTTATTGAAAATGGAACAAAAAAAAGAAGGAAAGAGGTAAAACCTCATGAGAACCACCCCCCCCACCCCCTCTCAAAATACAATGTTGACTAGGACTGCTACTTTGCAGTTGAGTTCCTCATTCCATGAGCACTTCACGAATGTGCAAGTTTATGCTCAATGACATTTTTGTGAATATGTAGATGTATGTACGGATCTGGTGAAGTGAATACACTAGTGACAATCCATTAGCTATCCAATTTCTCTTCTTAAAAGGAAGAGGATCAAAATCCCATGTGTGGTTCTCAATGAGGGAATTATATTCTTCATTCATCGCAATTTTCCAATACAAATTCCTTTCAACCTCTGTATAGGATTGAGGGTTGGGTGCCATGACCATGTAGAAATGCATATGAATTATTGGTTTTGTGGTTGTGATAGCATATGTAGCTCCCTCAAATTGGGATCTCGTCCTTCTAGGATCGACAAGATCACTCACAATATCACTGGTTGCCAGTAGGGTGGACCGTGCCCATTTGAGTTTTGGTTTTGGATCGACATATGGATGCCCATGTACTTCCTAATCATATTTAGAAATCTGATCTGAATGAAAAGATGTATCATGTTTGAAATTTGCTTCAAGATGAAACTAATAAGCTTGTTCTTCTAGTGGATTTTCTGCGAGCTTTGTCTTGGAATTCTCTAGCGTGCATTCTTCACAATCATCCTTTTTCCCAAATAGGACCTCCAATTTGGTCCATACTTAATATGGAGTTGTGAATGATTCAACATGGAATAGTAATTCAAGAGAAATAGACAAATAAATTCGAAAACCATATCCTGTTTGTTGAGAAAATAAGATTTCTCATCAGTCGAATTGGGATCTTCTTTGGTTCCCATAGTGATTCGATACCACCCTTTTCTTCCAAGAATAAGAAGAATCTTTGACTTCCATTTGAAGTAGTTGTGTGGGGTTAGAATCATTGTTGGCAGAAATTCCATCCTCTATGGTCACTCGAATATTTTGTACTCGCAAGAGTGAGTTTGTGGGCCTTCTTCCTAGCACCCTTGCTATGATACCATGTGAAATGGGTGTATAACCTACACAAAGAATATAGCATGCAATAAGGAACAACACAAATTGAAAAGTATTGAGAGAAATATGTAGAGAGAATGAAAGAATTGTATTCCACACTCAAAGAGTGAATAATTTACAATTGATATAAGCTACATGAGGAGAAACTCACCATAGTTGAGCTTCTAGAGATAATGTGAACATGCACTAAAAAAACCTGAGTAAACTACCACCTAGTCCTAGTTAACCAGTCATGCAGTCAACAATTATCTAGTTCACTCGAGTGGAGTGGAGAGAATCTCATGGATGCACATGTGTAGCTCTCTCCTAGCCTCATGCAGGTGAAGTGCACTCTCTTAGTGATGATTCCAAGGTGAGCATGCAACACTTGGTGATAATTCCAATATTTTCATGCCAAACTTGATTCCACTAGTCTAACTAAAGTACAACTGAGTAATGAATGAAGAGGAGGTGGTGCCCTTGTCTAGGGGAGAATATTCTCATCCAGGGGAGAATATCTCGGACCGTAGGAGACCAAGTGGAGCCCTCAACATAGACTATAGAACTTAGGAACATATACACTAGGTGAGTGTGCATTATCTCCAATAATTGGGGATGCAGAAAGTTGTCATCAAGGGGGAATGTTAATCATAATGACATCTTCCTCCAAATGTGTTTCATCCCTTTAGTCAATAATAAGGGGGAGTGTAAGAATGTGTTTAATGTTTGTCTAGTGGTGATATTTACTATTGTGATTATGATAAGAATTTTCTATACACAATGAAACATTATCAGATTATTGGGCATATTATTCTTCATCAACTCGCTAACTTATAATGTGAGTTTATCCCACATTCATTATGGGATATGATCTCCTATCCCTCTAACTTATATAATAGAGGTGAAGGAGGCTCAATTGTAAAGTGTGCTTGTGAGTTGTATTGATAGCTTATGAACTCCATACTTGAGTGTGCTCTAGCTACTATAATTCAAAGAGTTCTAAAGAATATAAGGCCTTCCTTCCATGGATGTTTCCCTGCCCTAGGATTTTACCATGTAAATCTCTTGTCTTCTCTTTCTTTTGTTTAATCTACTTTTATTAATTTGATGCTTCCATGGGAGTTTAGATAGATTAGATATTTGGTTATATGTTTATGAATATGTTCTCGGTCTTTCATCAATTCATATCTCCCACTTATGAATCAACATAAAAGAGAAATTATTCTAATGACCTCTTTTTTTTTTTCTTTTTTTGAGAAAGAAAAAAAATTGTATTTCATAAAATAAAATATACATATTCTTGTCCTTTTTACAAAAGGACTGCCCTTTTTTCTACAATTGTATCCTTATCCCTCAATAATTTTTTCAATAAAATTCCAATCCCATCTATCTGATCCTATCATTATCTCAAAAAGGTGCTCCACATAAAACTTTTTCACATAGTGTCACAACCTTTAAGTCTTTTTACAAACATGATAACTATAAATATTTCAGAGTTGAAATGACATCTGCTCACATAGTTGATCATTAATAAATTCATGATAAACAAAGACCCCTGCTTTGAGAGACACATATTCCTTAGAGAGCTTGTCAACAATATTGTTCAATTCTTTTTAAACATGAGTACATGAGTACCATTCCATCTCACCCAACAGATCGTGAATCCTCTTCATCAACGATTGAAAATGTGCCACCTGAATATGCACCTTTCCACTAATCCATTCCACTACCACCTGAGAGTCTCCAAAGATCTATACTCTCCTTAGGTTAATAGAATTGACAAGAAACAAAAAGGCCCATAGTTTAGTTAGCTCTGCCTTCATATTTGAAACTTACCTTGGTGTGTATCTGACTTCATAGTGATGGTTTGCTGAAATATATAAAACCGCACCCACTCCGCATTGAGGAGGGTGCCCTTGAATTTCCCCATGAAAGAAACCCCAAGGGAGTCCTACTATCAAATATGATTTTTTTGTGATTTTCCTCTTTAGCATTTTCGGTTCTTTCCTAAATTCTACAACCAACTTGTGAACTAGACCAACCACCACCTCAAGAGGGATGCACTTCTCCTGAAAAATACTTAAATTCCTTGAACACCAAATGAAATACACAAAATATCAAGGTAGGGCCTCTACCACTCTGTCTGTTGCTTCCCTTCTCCATGAATCCAACCATTCTTCCATACTTCCTTCGAGTAAGATATGATTAATTTTCAACAACAAACCCACTTGATTCCATACATGTTTAGCAAAGGTATAGTGTAAAAACAAATGATCTGACATTTCATAGTCCAATTTGCATAGAGAGAAATGGCCCAGTCAAACCCATACACAACACAAACCTACATCCTAAGTGATAATTTGTTCTTCCAAAGACAACCAAAAGAGGACTCTCATTTTTTTAGGGGCATGCCACTTCTAGATTGTTGACCACCGCCATTTTCTTCCACCTTTGAGGAACCCCTCTTCCATCGCAAAGTATCCCATATTTACCATATAGGAATTTGATTTAATATTTTTTTCCTAACTCAAAAACATTTTTTTCCTAACTCAAAGTGTCAACTTCATCCTCCTGCAAACATATAAATTTGATTTAAGGATGCCTATATATACATTCCATTCCTCCTCCAGGCCTCCTTCAAGGCTAATATCGGCCACTAATTTCCAATTATATTGACCTATGATATCCATCCCTTGAGACATTGCATCCCTTAAAAAAAAAACTCCCAGAATATGGAGTCTTCGCACCAGCTCCTCAGAGAGCTTGAAATCTCCAACTGAGATTTCCCAAGGGTCTTCCTTGACCCAAATTCTCCTTCCATCACCCACTTTCCATACTGTCCATTCTCATGCCAAAGGAAAAGCGTCAACCATCGCTTTCCATCCTATAGAACTCATTGGAACAACTTTCATAGTCGTCCAAAACCATTATTCTATGGATTTCCCAACCATATATTTTGAAATCAAAACTCTTCCCTACAACATCATGTTATGGATGAGTCTCCACAAACTTTTTGCAGCTAATCCTTTACTGAACCAGACCAGGTTCTGGATCCCCCACCCTCCAATATCCTTTGTCATAGCTAACCGTGATCATTTTACAAGAGGGATTCCTTCAACCTGCTTTTTTCTTGACCACAAGAAACAAAAATAGACTTTGTGGATCTTTGCCAGAATACCTTTGGGAATATTCACAATAGTATCCCAATACTCCAATATGCTACACATAACTAAATTTATTAGAACCAGGTGACCACCACATGAGAGAAAATGGTTCACCCACAGATCAATATGAACCTGGATTTTCATAAATAACCAGAACCAGACAACATATCCATAAGAATTTGACTTGAGCTCAAAGGCCAAATATTTAATTCCCTCATCAATTTCTGATACTAAAAAATGGAAGAATATTTTTTAACTATTCACGAGCCTCAACTCCCAAAGCATTGTATCTAATTGATTATTTTCCCATGTTCATATCCATTCATTTTGTCGAGCAGAATAAATACAAAATGTCTTTAATAACATGAAATTCTTTTACATTACCTGCACCAAAGAGCATAACATCTTCTACAAAACATAAATGAGAAATGAACTCAAAATCTATAATCTTCAGTCCTTTAAGAATCCCTTTGATCCTTGCCTCATGGATAAGCCTGCTTAGACCCTCCACCACAATTAGGAAGAGAAAAGGGGATAGAGGGCATCCTTGATGGAGGCTTCTTGAAGAGTGAAATAAATTTGAAGGGGATCCATTTATAAGGACAATGAAGGAAGCTGACTCAATGCATCCCATTATCCAATTCACCGTTTTCTGATTCATCCCCAACTTAATTAGAGCCAATCTAAGAAAGGTCCATATCACTTTATCATATGCTTTGGAAAGATTTATTTTTAACACGATGGGCGAGATTTTGTGCACTTTGATTGAGTGCAAGGATTCTTGGGCTAAATACACAACATCATGGATTTGTCTCTTAAAAAAAAATCCAAACTGCTCCTCTGGGATAATGTCACTTAGAATTGGATTGAGCCTATTCGCTATGATTTTGGAGATTAATTTGTAGACCAAGATACAAAAAGATATATGAAGAAAATTATTAAAGGAAACTGACTCCACTTTCTTCGGAATAAGGGATAGGAAAGTTTTATTTCGAGATCCTAATATTCTTCCAGAAGCTTGATATTCCTGCACCACTTTTAACAGATCCCCCTTTAATAAATCATAAAAACCAAGAAAAAATTCCACTGTCATACCATCTGGACAAGGACTTTTATATTTTTGAAAAGATGAGAGAATGCTACAAATTTTAGACTCTGAAATCACCTCTAGCAATGACTCATTCATTTCCTTTGTAATTTTATGAGGAAACAACTCAACCAATTTTATAATATTTGCAATGCGACATCGAGTTTTTCCTTGAATAAGGAGTTAAAATAATCCATCCATGCCTCTTCCATTTCCTCATGAGAGGATACTAAATGTCCATTTATATCTTTGATTTCTCCAATTGTATTTTGATTCTTTCAATGCTGAGCGAACCTCTGAATTTTTTTTGTGTTATTATCTTCTTCTTTCAACCAAATTTCCATGCATTTTAGCCTCCACCTAGATTCCTCCAAAAGAAAAAAGTCATGTTTCCTTTTTAAAAGTCCCCTCAACAATAAATATTCTTCTTGGGTTAAATACTACGCTAGATTTTCCACCAAAAAGACCTCTAACACCTTCTCAATTTCCTTAAGACTAGCTTGGGAACGAGCAATGAAGGATCTCGCCCATTTTTTGGACAAAAAATTAACATTTTCCATATTTATTGCAAATTGAATCATGAAATATGATCCATCATCATCTGACAAATTCACCCATGCATTAGCAACCAAAGACCGATAATAATCTTCACTCAACCACAAATCCGTAAATTTCAATGGGAAAGACTGTGACTTACCTGATTTGACTAATTTCAAAAAAATTGGCATATGGTCTGAGAGTCCACCCACTGACACCCATGACGAAATGCAACAAGACCTTAACATAACATCTTCATATATGATACATTAATCCAACGGCTTTTCCACCACATCCTTCCCTTTATGACCATTTCTCCAAATTTGGGAAATATTTTGGGGTTCCATATCAAACAAAAATTCACCACTGACCAATTAGCAAAAAAACCTTCCTAAGAATTTTTCCACACATTCTCTCCCCACACTTCCCGACTGGACAAGGTAAAATTTAATTCACTCCCTAGGATGATATTAGATCCTTCCAAAAACCTTGAAGAGCTCAAATTTTCCCAGAAAGGAATTTGTTCCGAGTAAGAACTATAAATGTCGATCACCTTGAAAGATGTCAAAAGGGATTTATCCTCTAACTCCACCACCAAACCTGAGGGAATCACAGATGAAGATAATTTCTTAAAAAAAGAGGTCTAGACAGTAAGAGGACCCCATAAAAGGCCAACTAAATCCAAATAACAAAAATACCAACCCTTTAACCAGGACTTGAAGACCTCTTCTGTTTTTTCCCCATAACACATAGACTCTTGTATTAATATGACATATGGCTTCTACATCTACACAATCCTTTTGAGGGATAATATTTTGTGGGCACCCACAACCCCTCTAATATTGTAGGATATCAATATCATTGGGAAACTTTATCCTGGGCCAACCTTTCTCTAAGGGCCCACACAATTTTTGAATGCTTACCATCCTTAATTTCCTTCTTTGCTTGTAACTATGCCTTTGACAAAAAATATTTCCTTCCCACCTGCTATCCTTGAGTCTTATCGAAATATAGACCCCCACTACCTTTCCTAAAGGTCCTAGTTTTAATTTTGACCTAATGAGGTAGTCTGACTTAACAAATGACTTGGAAAAATCACTGGCCAACAAGTCATCATAACGGGGAAGGGAAGAAATAGTACATGGGTCCACGTCAAAAGGCCTGCCTTATTGAAATGAAGAGGACAATGGTACCTCCATGCATGGAGGAAAAGGGACTTTGCCAAGAGAAAGAAACTCCTCTACTTCTGAAAATTGGAGGGGGAGGGGGGGGGGGCTGAGAAGCGTCGAGTCTTTAACAACGAGATAACATGCAGGACTGATAGGACTAGGAATCACACTTTTATAATTTTTTGAAAAATAAAGGGTTAGGATCAAAACCTTATTGGTCGTCCCAAATTGGGTGTTCTATGAGGATGAAGACCCTAGCATTTTTATTCTCCTTAACTTTTAATTGCTTGTGCATTCTTTATGATTGGTCTTTTCCCCTTCCTCATGCGAATTTTCCTCTGGAACCTTCCTTTTCCAAATTTTTTTGGAAGACAAAAATTGGGAAGGATGTCTTTGACACTGTGCCTGAAGATGGCCAACCTCATGGAAGCCATAACCCTAAAAAAGAACCTTTTAATATTAAATAATTCTCTAGTTATAGGAAAATACATTTGACACTAGTTAAATCTCATCCAGTAAACCCTCCCCCACATCCACTTTGACTTGGAGCTATGCCCATATTCTATCTAGTTTTGTTTCCCACTCCCGTTCCAAACTGCAAAACTTAACTAATTTGTTATGGATTTCCTTCAATACCTCTACATGCCAGAAAACCATAGGAAGGTTTGGCAAGATTGCTCAAAACTTTGACTTAGCCAACAGGTCACACGAAGGATCAAAAGAAATAGACCATTCTTTTAGGACTGGGCCTGAAGGCCCCCACCCCCACATCCTGCTAAAAATTTCTTCCAAATCCTCCTTGGAATGGATTTTGAAACATATCCACCCTCTGGTTAAGGTGTGAAAACTAGGCCTATACCCTAGGACTTTCATCCAGTTCTCATCGATCCACTTAACCAGATATTTAGGGCACACAATTTTCCTGCATAAATGACCGACTGCAATCCTTCCCATCAACTCTGGTATCTCACCTATTGAGACGTCATCTTCTATAACCATTTTTTCCCTATCCCTACTAACCTTCCAACACTTAGACTTCACCTTCCTCTGATTTTTTGGTGGAGATACCATGCCTTCAGTGTTGCGAACATTTGCATTTGCACAAGCCTCACCACATGGTTCATTAGCTTGACAAGGGAGATGAGACTGAGCATAAGGCTCATAACTCCTTGCATGCGACAGATTGCTCTTCGATCCCTCGTGGCTGGATCCTTCAGGTTTCCCTTGCACCTGAAATGAACGTTTTGTCACCTTAGTTTCTATGCCCCCTTATCCAACGACTATTGGACAATCCGATGGCCCAAAAGATACCTAGGTAAGTAACCATTTTTCCTTTTGCACACAAGCAAAGTCTCCATCCGATACGAATATGTCTTCGGTGCAACCAAAATCTCCATCTTAATCCACTCGTTCCATATCTGACCTTGAATCCATTCAATTCAAAAAATGAGAATCTACCCTAACATGATAACGTCATCCCCAACAATCTCCTTCGCTCTCTAGAACCTTGTGTTGACGCCCATGCTAATGACCTCTTATATTACATGACACTATAATTAAGAATGCATGATGCACATGCATGTTTAAGTGAAACCATATCTTCCCATTAAAAATTACCATAAAAGAAAAATGATTCTAACCACATGTGATATTCCCTTGCATTATAATTTAGGGCTTGTGATGTACATGAGTTTGTGAATAAATTCATCTTCCCTCCTCTAAGATCACCATAAAAGAAGAATGATTCCAATGACTTTTCATATTCCATTAATGGATGACTTTTCATATTCCATTAATGGTTCATGATGTACATGTGTGTAAATAAGTTCATTCTCCCTTTACATTACAATTAAGGGCATATGCAAATAAATTTATTTCTTCCCCTTAAAAATCACCATAAAGGAGAAATGGTTCTACTGCCTAGTACTATTTCCTTGCATTATAATTAAGAGAGTGTGTGCACATCAATTCAAACCTTCCATTATAAATCACCAAAAAAAAAAGAATGGTTCTAATAACTTATAATGTTCCTTACATTACAATTAAAGTTGCATAATGTACCAAATCAATCTATACATTCCCCTTAACATCACAAAAGAGTAATGGTTATAATGAACCTATATCATGTTCCTTTGCATTAGAATTAGAATTAAGGATGCAAGATGCACATGCATGCACAACTCAATCCATACCTTCCCTTTAGATATCAACACAAAACATATATGATTTTAATTACTTGTCACATTCCCTTGCATTACAATCAATGATGCATGATGCACATGATTGTGAAAATCAATCTGTACCTTCCGTTAAAAATCAGTGCAAAAGAGAAATGATTATAGAATGACTTGTGATGTGTCCTTACATTGCCACTAATATGTACATCACATTGCAACTAAGATGCATGATGCACATGTAAGCAAAATCAACCTACCTTGCCCTTAAAAATAATTTAAGTATAAAAGATGAATGATCTTAATAAGTTCTAATATTTAAGGTGACGTGATATACATAAAAATAATTAAAAATAATGGTTTTATTAACTTGTTCATCTTTTGCCTTACCATTAATATATATAATTTTAATCATCATAATTAATGTATATTATTTTAATCACCATAATTTGTTATATTTTTTCTTTAATCACCATAATTGTAATGACTTGTGATAATTGTTTATATTATAATTAAAGATTCATAATAAATGTATTAGTTCCAATAACAACAACCTTCACAAAATAAACAAAGATTGTTAATTTAATAGTTGGGAATGTTCAAATTGACATTTTTGTTACTTATTATTATTACTTATTATTGGATGTTTTATTATTCATACTAATGTTTAATAGACATTTTTCTTACTTTTCAAATTTTAAATGGATAGGCCATTATGTTCATTATAAAATCAAATAAAGTCTATTAATATTTTTTAAAACACATCAACATCTATTATTTGTATATAGGTAATTAATTAAAAAAATATTAAATAATTATATTTATATAATTTATTTAAAAATATTTTTTTATTTAATGAAATTATATAAATTAAAAATTTAAATCAACAAAATTAATAATATATTTTTATTTAAATTATAAATTTATAATTAAATAAATAGTTTTCTTCATATAAATCTTAATTATCTTAATTAAGGGTTTTCTTCACATAAATTTTAATTAACTAAATAAATGGTTTTGTTTACATAGATTATATATATATATA
>SNQJ01S0019714.1:68828-89133 GCA_010110895.2 Picea sitchensis
TTTTAGTAAAGTTCTAATAGTTTGAATATCATAAATAAAAAAATTAAAATAAAATAATAATAATTATTAAAATAAAATTTAAAAAGATTTAAAGTAAAATATAATACAATTTATTTTTAAAATAAAAAAATTAAATTATTAATAGAATTCTTATTAAGAATAAAGAAACTTGCTATCATTTGACCGTGGAAGTGTCGCTAGTGAAGAGTAAAGATTAATGAAGTGGACGTGAAGAAAAAACAATAAACAATGGAACAAATGTAGTGAATTTGTATAGAGAGTAAGACATAATATCACTTAAATTTAGGTATAATTTTTAATGAGTTTTTTAGTTTCATGCTTAATAACTTATCCCATAAGTTTTGAGGTAAAAACAATGTGTGAAGTCTAAAAGCCATGAATTTCATAAGTTTTTTTTGAGCATGTTGAAACAATAGGATATGCAAGTTCAATACATTTCTTGATCGTCTTGAGATAATCAGTGGATAGTTGATAGTCAATTAGGAGAGTTGACTGAGTGGTCAATTATGAGACCAATTGGATAGTCAACTAGGCATTTAATTAGTTGGGTAGTTAGAACAATGCAATCAACCAATGCTCAAAACAAGGTAGAAATCAATGAATTCCTTATGTGCCCTCACCAATCTATGTGAACCTCATCTTCCCCACCTCAAGGAAATTGGTTACATCTCGGTGCTATAAAAAGATGCCCTTATGGGTTAATCTAAGTGTAGAATGTGTGTGAAAAAATGAATGTATGATATGTGTTGTGTATGAAAATCGTTTGGTTTCTTACAATGATATGTGCGATGAGCTATGCTTGGTTGTTCTTAAGTGATGAAAGGTCATCTTTAGACACCACCTTTCTCTTGGAATACCATCTCTATGATCTACCTAATCCTCTAACTTTCCAACATGGTATCAAAGCTAGTGGTTTGAGATATAACCTATTGTTTACAAGTATTGTGGAGGATGTTAGTCATATGCACTCCTAATGTGTCAAATTTCTATGGTCGATTGACTCAGGGTTTTGACTTGTAGACTAAATATAGGATTACATTTATAGATCTGCACTACGAATATCAAGAAAGAGCTTGTGGCTTTGAATCACAACAATTATGGAATATGGGTGCAATATATGGAAATATTGTTGAAGAGTAAAGCACAGTGGCAATTTAAAAAAAACTATGGTTCTAGATCCAAAGGACGACTAGTAGAAATTTTTCATTGATGGGTAGAAGATGAAGTTGTAGGAATCATAATGACATACATCTCTAGGGAGATTCGTTTTCATATGAGTATGATTGATTCCCTAAATGTTGTCTTGAAGAAGCTAAAGAATATATTTTATAAAATCATTGAAAGTTAGGTTATACAGATTGAGAAAGAGTTGATCTCTCAATATCCTCTATCTTTTGAAGAAATTAAAGACTACTTGGTCCATGCGAAGAAACTTCAATTGAAATTGGGTGAATATGGAAAGGACTTTTCCAAGAAAGATGGTCTACTTTTAGAGTTTATCCCGATGAATTTGAAGACCCACTATGATGTGTTATGTTCTACATTTTGTGCTAGCTAGACCTCTAGAAAATATAATGGCAAGAATTATTTCATTAATTCCTTCTGTGGTTTATTGATTACGACATAAGGAAAATTGCTTGATGAAGGGAAATTTGAGGTTAAGCAATAGGCCCATTTGATGAAGGGAAAATGTCAACACAACTATAGAGAAAGAGATAAACAATGCACCCAGGAGAAATAGTGTGATTGCATCAATTGGACTATTCAAAAGAAGCACGATGATAAAAAATTGACTAGGAAATATAAAAAGAAGAATACATGTTATTATTGCAAGGAATTGGTACATATGGAGAAGGCTTGTTGGCAGAAGACCAAGGACTTGGAGGAGAAAATGAGGAATCTTGAAGGAGACATGCCAACTAGAAGATCAATTTACATGTAGAACCGAACTTCAAAAGATAAGGAAAATAACTATACATTTTCTATTAGTTCTTGTTGGGACTTGCTTGCTCATACTTCTTAGAGTGAATGGATAGTTGACTCTAGTTGCACCCATCATATGGATAAAGGTGCTTCTCTCTTTTCTTCATTACAAGAGGATATAGAAAAATTGATCTTTGTAGCAGACGATTATGCACTTACTATTGTTGGTTTTGGAAAGATTGGATGTCATAATGGTGTGATCACTGATGTGTATCATGTACCTAGCTTGAGTTCCAATTTGTTGTATGTAACCCAACTAAATTAGGTTGTCAAGAAGGTAGAGTTTTGGCTAGATTGGTTTGTTGTAAATGATATGCACAATAATTTTTTTATTGTCATTGAAGGTTTTCTTGATCCTAAGGACAAACTATATAAGTTCTATGAATTTCCCAAGAAAAATACGAGACCAACTTCACTCATAGCTCACACCAAAGACAAAAGTAGACTTTGGCATGAATGACTTGGAAATTAAATTTTTTGAAGCTTGAACTTAATGGTGAAATACAACATGGTTACTAGACTACCTATGGTTGTTCTCCTCGATAGAGTATGTGAAGGATATATGCGTGGAAAGCATCATTAGGTTTCCTTTGAAACAAGGAAACCTTGGAGAGCAAAGACTCAGCTAGAACTTTCCCATGGTGACCCATGTTCCTTGAACAAACCATCACTAGTTGGTGCAAGGTATGCATTGAACTTCATTCATGACTTTTACACATATGCTTGGGTGCATTTTTAAAGAATAAAAGTTATGTCTTTGAAAATTTCAAGGAGTTTAGGGCATTAGCTGAAAAGAAATACAATCAATCTGCAAAATGTTTAAGAGTAGATAATGGAGGAGAATATGTAGTCAAGGTTTTTGAAAGTACTTGATATGGATATGTACCTTACACACCTAAGCATAATGGCATTGTTGAAAGAAAAAATCAAACTTTGGTAGAAATGACACATTGTTTGCTTTAGGTCAAAGGTATGCAAACTAAGTTTTCGGTAAAATTCATATATTGCTCAAACTATTTGTTAACTATGATTTCGAATAAAGTTATATAGGATGTGACTCTAGTTGAGAAATGGAGTAAAATAAATCCCTCAGTCGAACATATTAGAACCTTTGGATGCATAGCGTGGGCTCACATTCCGAATTATAGAAGGAAGAAACTGGATGTGAAGACTCATGCTTGTATCATGATAGGATACTCTAAAGAGCCAAAGGCCTACAGGTTATTTGAATCTATCAAATATGACATTATCTATAGAAGAGATGATGTATTTGATGAGAAGAACTTGAGTATCACTTTATTGAATTCCTCTTTTGGATTATTGAACAAAAATCCTTTGGAAATTCTAGGGAATTTTGGATTGACTAACTACTTCACAAAATCATTAATTGGGAAATCAACTTTTTTCCTTGAATAGACCTATAGTCAACCTACCATAATGGAATCAACCACAATTTGGTTACCCCTATTTAGTCTAGAAATGGTGATATTGGTATAGAAACTCCTTCAATAAAGGGTGTTTGTCTTCCCATATGGGAAACCAAGAAAACTGAAGCTGCTAGAGATGATGTAGGAGATATTAAAGATTTGAGAAAAAATACAAGTATTAATACTATGGTAGTGTTTCTCTAATGGTACATGTGCTAGAGGCATGTGACACAGATACATATGTATATGTGCATTGTCAAATTGAATAGGAGAATCATATGGCTAATGAGTATCATTCCTTGATAAAAAAATGGAAAATGAAATTTAGTTCCTCAACCACAAGGAAATAATGTAGTGAAGTGTTTATGGGTATAGAAGACCAAATTTACATCTAAAGGTGTTGTTAAAATACAAAATATTTTTTTCGTATCGAAGGGATTTTCTTAGCAAGAAGGCATCGACTACATTGAGAACTTTGCCCTGATAATTACAAATATGAATTCTATTCGATTGATTCTTTCACTTGCTACTCACTTTGGATGGGAGGTACATCATATGGATGTCTAAAGTGATTTTCTATAGGGTGATCTCACTGAAATGATTTATATGGAGAAACCACCCAATTTTTAGAAGGATGACAATCTTGTTTGTTGACTAAAAAAATTCTTATATGGTTTGAAGTAGGGCCCCAGGGCATGGTATGAGAAGATAAATTTTTTCCCCTCAATATCAGTTTCAAATGCTATGTATCACATCACAGTATCTATGTATTACATGACAATGGTGAAACATTAATTGTTGCATTGTATGCGGATGACCTAGTCATTAATAGAAGCAATGTTAATTTAAATGTATGATGGTATATTTAAATATATGATGACCTAGTCTTAGAAATGTATAATGGTATATTTATTTCTCAACCTAAATATGTGTTGAATATTTTACCAAAGTGAAAAATGGAAGACTGTAAACTTTGTACTACACATTATTGGTAAGAAGTAAATCTAACCAAGGAGTGTGGTTCTCTAAAAGTCAATGCTACTCTCTATCGATAACTTATAGGTATCCTTGTCTATTTGACTAAAAGTGGACCTAATATTTCCTTTGTTGTCAGTGTGGTTTCTCAATTTATGCAAGATTCACAAAAAAATAATCTTAAGGCCACAAAGAGAATTGTTTGTTATATTAAGGGAACTTACCAACATGGTATAAAGTATTGTAGTGATGAAATGAACTAGTTGGTCAGTTACACTAACATAAATTGGGTTGGATATGGTGATGACACAAAGTCTACATCTAGATATGTGTTTTGTCTTGGTTCCACCCCCATTGCCTAGTCTTGTAAAAAGAAAAAGGCGGTCTCTCTTTCGACCATAGAAGAAGAATATCATGGTGCAATCCTTGTTGTCACAAAGGAGATATGGATTCAACATATCATAGCCAAACTTGGTTTTATATTCAACATATCAATTAGTTACTATAGTATATTTTTGCAATCAAAGTGTGATATAGGTTGCAAATAATCCTATTGCACACGACAATATGAAGCATGTGGAGTTTCATACTCATTACTTGAGATCACTAGTAAAGGATAATGTTGTGAATCTCATTTAATGTAGGATAGATTATTAGGTTGTTGATATCTTTATGAATCCTCTATCGGAAGCTAAGTTTGTGAAACTTCAGGCTATGGTTGGGCTTTAGGAAGTTGCAAATATGGGGGGGGGGGGGGGGGGTTATTGAGCCCTCAACAACCCCCAAGTTTTGGGCAAAGCTTGGAGCCCTATTTTTTTAATTAGTCATTGGTCAGGATATGCTTCTTTCTTTTGGTTTCCACATAAACCTTAGTTCTTTATTACCTTGTTACATTCTTTCTTTAATTTAATTGATCAAGTTAGATTAGTCTTCATGTTTTCACTTGGGGGGTTTTCTTTTAGTCTTTTCTTGAGCTTTATTACTTATAATTTTTTTTTTTATTTCCTTCTATGGTTTGAAAGATTTTTTCCTCGATATATAGATTAGGCTTGCTCAATTTATCAATGGGATTGATCACAAATTTGTGTTATCACATGTTAAAACATCTTTTCGTACTTTTGCATAAGTGGATTCCTTTTAAGTTTGATTGCAATTAGTCATCCTTTACAATTATGGGTATCGTGGGATCTTGATTTATTGGTCCAGATGTCTAAGTTAGATAACCTATTAGAGAACTTGTTCCCAATTTTCTAATCTACCCCAATCTAAAAATTGGGCTTTCCCTCACCTAATGAAAAGCGAGGTCCCAATTTTCAAATAGTCCCAATTATGAGAGCATGTTTCATTCAATTTCATATTCTCACACATGTGACCTATATTTAAAATTTGAATTTCATACTTAACGTGTACATTTTGAATTAACACCCCTTTAATTCATGTCCCTTCTTAGTAGGATTTGATGACACTACAACTAAAACTTATCACCCTTTCTGATTTGAAAGATCATTATTTTGAATGATTTGTGCATTGGAGTGAAGATCACACTTCCTTCATAACACTAAAAAATACAAATGAATTCAAGAAAATTACCACCTAGTAAAGGTCACCCATTTATTATCTTCTTCAACCAGGTATTTAATTTCGAAATACTTGCATTCGAATTAGAAATTTATTGAAATATATGGTTGTTTTGTTGTTTCATCTAGTATTTTCATGTTTGAAAAAACAAGATATTTCCACATAGGTCAAACACCTTAAGAAAATTCTCATACAACGAGATCAAGGATTAATACACTAGTGGTTTACATGGTTCAAACCCTCAAAGAGAGGGAAATAGTCCACAACCCCAGACAATGTGGTCACTTGAGGCAATATACTAATGCAAAATAAAAATATTTTACATGAGAGTTTCTCAAAATAAATCTCCATCAAATAACCCTCCATTCTCTTTAAATAGATATCATGGGCTGATTAGGTGTTAATCCATGGATCAATATAGTTGTGAGTATTAAGGAGAATATGCGTTTTCAAATCACTTTATATCTATAACATATCATGACCGTCAAATTACATAACTACAAAATCATACTAAGACACACTAAAGAAACGCACTTTACTTAAAGACACATTAGACAAAGTTGATCTTAACTAACTTCTAAATTTCTATATATCCTAATATCCCCCCTTAAGAGCAACTTGGGATAGGATTGAAGAATTTACAAAGGTGAAACAATAGGATAAGGAAGGAGGCATTAGAGCATATCCTCTCTTAATGATAACTTCTTGAAATCCTAACATGGGTCGAAGTTTGGAAAAATTTTCTTCTATAAGAAACTTTATGAAAATATTTGCAACATGATCATTTGTAGGGAAAACGAGCACCTCAAGAATGCAATATTGGATAAGCTTTATGATGAAGTGCATGCGTATCTCAATGTGTTTGTTTTTCTAATGTTGAACTAGATATTTGGAAAGATTTATTGCACTCTGATTGTCACAACAAAGGGTAGTCAGGTGTTGTTGATGGAATCCAAAATTTGAAAGGATCTGTCGAAGCCATGAGGCTTCTTGAATTGCATTAACTGCTACTTGATACTCTGATTCTATTGAAGAAATAGAAAATTCTCGTTGTTCCTTACAAGCTCAAGTGATAGGTCCAGAACCAAGACTAGAAACATATCTTACAATAGACTTATAATCATTAAAGTTACCATCCCAATCGAAATTAGTGAAACCAACCAACAAAGGAGCCCCCCTTGAATTATAATGTATCCTAAACTGAATTGTACCCCATATAAATAAAGTATCATTATTTTTTCTTTCCAACGCCTCTCACAGGGTGTTTGCATATACCAAGCAACACGACTAACAGTAAGGGAAATATCATGACGGGTATGAGTCAAATATAAGAGGCTACCAACTAATTGATGGTCGAAATTGTCTAAATATCCTAACATGTCATACATGCAATTTGAATTTTACTTTCTTTGAACTTAATTTTTTTTTGTGAGCCTCTGTTTTCTATCCTTTTCCCCTACACATTAATCATTAAGAAACTCAAGTTTAAACTAAAATTTCCAATGATTTTTTTTTTTTAAATACGATACAATGGCATTTTCCTTAGGTTAGGATCAACATAGCCACCCCTGAATTCTAGTTCTTGTTCAAGTTTCTAAGGTTAGTTGTTTCATGCATTTTATGTGATTTTTTAGCTAAAATTTGCATGCCCTATTTTGTATTACACTAACTTGCAGGGATTTTCACAAGGCTACTAGGAAAGGGGAAGGTGACATGAGAGATAAATTATAGACCAATTCAAGGGTAAAACGGAGTGTGTAAAGGAAACAACATTAGCTAGCGAACATACCCCTACCATTGTAGAGTCATTAGGAAAGAGAAACTCAGCTAAAGGAAAACAATTGGTCATGGAATCCCGGGCCACTAGAGGTACTGAATTTCCCATTTTTGTATACACAACATATAGTACTAGGTTTTATGGAGCCCCAAAATACAATGAATCATTTTGATTAATTGAAAATGGAGAAGGGCTCAAGGATTATGAAGAACTAGATCAAAGGAAAGAAGAAGAACTATCCATATCATATAATTTGAAGAATCCCTTATATACTTTGCAATAACTAGATCCCTAGTGATGCCTTGTGGAAAAATATTTGGATACCTAATTCAACATACAGAGGTCAATACAAGAAGAATTATTAATGACCAAGGAAGGTGCATTGGATCTTTCACATTATCTAATCACAGATCCTATTACAAACTATCTGAAGTTGAAATTCACTTCACCAATCATTGGTTGAAATATTTCATTCATGAACATAACTTCTATGAAATCTTGGTTGAAGGGTATGAAGAAGTGAGAAATTTAAAATCCTTAAGAAAAAAACCCTTCCCATCCATACACCTTCGATCATGATACACATGAGTTAGCTCTATTTATCAATATATTCTTTGGAGAAATAGATTCAACTCATGTGAAAATAGGTCGGGTTCTAGTTTTACATGAAATCACTAAAGGAGGTAGAATATTCAAATGGAATATTATCCTTTTGTTGATCGACATTCGTTGATCAACGTTGGTACATACATGTCCATCCTTAGTATTTTTCCTTTTCTTCCTATGTTCCTTGTATATTCTTTACTTAGTCATTTTTATCTTTGAAATGTGGGTTGCAAATCAAGCTACCATCAAGTTCCCAGGTCTACAAACCCACAAACCTTCAAGTCTATACTTAGTCACTTTTCATGAATCCAACACTTAGTCATTTTTGTGTGTTGTGGGAGACCAATCCATACTTTTCCAGCAAATGCTCGTGTCCTACAACTCACAAATGTGCAACACTCAGAATGACCCTTTCTACTTCTGCGTCATGTAAATTGTATTGCTTACCTTTTTATACTTAGTCAATTCTCTTGAATATGAATGCAAGACAACCTTCCTCTTCGTTTACCTTTTTCCCTCATGCTCATGTCCCACAACCCATAATCATGTGTTCTCCAAAATGACTCATCTACTTCTGCATCCCGCAAATACCCTTTTTCTTATACTTAGTCTATTTTTCCATTGCGAATGCGGGAGTCCCCCCTTCTTACCTTTCAACTCTCCATTTCCCCAGTATTGCATCCCACAATCCTGCATTCATCATATTGCACTTTCCATTTCCCACTTTGCATCTTCATACTTAATCATTTTTTGTGTTTTCCAACATCGCGTTACCATTCCTAATGGCATTTACTTCCCCTCTACCACATCAACTGCCACTCGTGTGAACCTAATACCATTATTAAAGTGGCAAAGATTTCGTAAATATTTGCAATAAATTCTAAATCTAACCATGCAAGCTAGCAACTTTGAAATAAGACCTATGGTGGTTAATAATCAAGGAAATACGTGGTGGATTTAATAAAGAGTTAAATCATCATGTCGTAAAACGGTTACATCGACAAGAGAACCACCTATTTGTAAAGAGAAATCAGTGTAAAGACATGTCAAGTAGAAGAAATGACTTGTGTTGCAGAGACACACTTAACACTCTCAGACGAGAAGATCATTAGTTCCAATGGTTGCAAGCTTATAAGTGGTATTTGGAAATTTCCCCTTAAGAGAAAAAAAAAAAAAAAAATGGAGTTCAGACATAACATTGGCCGACTGTGTGCCTGAAGTGATGAACTTCAAAGAACTAGTTCTTTGGTGTGCAGATAAATTCGACACAGAAAGAAGAATTTTTCAAGTCTAAGGGAAGCCACCAATCTCCTTGACTCTACTTTTCATGAGAATGTTGTGACTCCCAAACCCCACCATGTAGTTCAAGAATGTGGAAGCAAATGTGTTTCTTAAATAACACCAAGGAGGAGCAGAGATCCTCGACAAACTATCTCGTTTCCCCCCCAAGAGCTGATATCAATTTCGCTCAGGTTGAGGTTAGTTATTTGAAATACCCTTACAAATAATTTTCCTTGATTTTTTCCAATATAATTGGACTGGAGTCCATGGTCTCGATGTTGAAGTACATTGTTTATAATCTTCAATTTGTTGTTCACAAATATGCCCTGATTGACTAGGATCAAATTATTTCAAATGAGATATCGTTTCAACTGGGTGGCTTAAGAAAAACTAGAGAATTTTATATGACTTCTTATTTGGTATATGCTATAGCCTACTTCCACATCTTTGAAGACTTTCCTAGGGAAAGGAGTGTTGATTTCAAAGTGGAACCAATTCTTGTCTGGTATCTGGATTTATGGAGACATAAATCCCAATACAATTTCTATGCAGTCCAAAATGGTTTTATTTATGATTTCAAAAAATTAATTTTTGGTCCTACTACATCGATATTGTCAATAAAGGTTGCCTCCTTTCTTGCCAAGAAAGGAATTTTTGAGACTTTGGAGGATTTCAGTTTTCTGAGACTGTTCAATATTCACGGGAAACCCTTCTTTCTCCCCTTTTATGTGTCCACTATGTGTTTGATAGACTCTTTGTCATCGAGGTGTGCAGATAGTATAAATATTGAGCACACTTCTTCAATTAAAAATAAAGAAGCAATTCATTCCATTGCCATGAAAGGTTGGCAAAATTTATTTTAAGCACATTTCCCACTTAGATGAATTTGTAGGTCAATTTCGATCAACTTGGTTGAAAGGACTCAGTGCATCGAGGGTTTTGACCCTAAAAACTTATTTTCTTCACACATCTCCCTAATTGGATACTCTTCTTATTTTTGTAAATATGAAAAATTTGGAGGGGGATAAAATCAAAATCTCCCCGAAGCTTCTATTAAAGAAGCCATGAATGATGTTGAAGAGTTTTCAAGCACTAATAAGTGCTACAGATAAAAGGGCGGAGAGAAAACAAGCATGAACCCTAATTCACCTAGTATTTTATAGAGAGGTACTCCTACAAAAACAAAACCTATAAGTATTGGTCTAGAACCAAGAAGAACATCCACCGAAAATTTAGATGACAGTAGTGATAAATACATTACAAATAAAAATTTGGAAAAATCTCATGTTGTACACACTTATATTAAACGAAAGAGAGACTCAGAAAATGGGACTGGATGAACCTAAAATTGAGGAAATTCCTTGAGCTATGGATGTAAATGAAGTGATAGAAGAACCCAGCAAGTCAGAACAAATATTGATGGAAACTAGGGAAATTGTTGAGGGTATGGCTACCCAAGAGCTAGAAATATTCGAAGAAGAATCCGTCACACTTCACCACACGACCTACCATACAAATTCTAAGAAATTGTTAATAGAGAAAGTTGATATGAAAAATAAAAATGTTTCTAAAAAATAGAAATCATAAATTGATTTTCAGGGGGTTGCACCCTCGAAAAGCGTGCAATTTCACGAGGAAACCAATGAAGCACTAAAAGAGTCTATTTTTTATATTGAGAAAGAAAATTCATTTTTAAAGGAAATAATAAAGGTATTGGAGAAAGCTCTAATTCCAAAACCATTATTTGTTGAACCATTAAATGCAATTCATCCAATACTTACCCTCGAAGATGTCCCTGAAAGCAGTTCCAAATTGAGGGGTTCATCCAGTTTATTGTTGGTTGTAAGAAAGTATTTTGGAGATGGAAGCCAAAAGAGAATAGACCTAATCCTTGAAATCTGATAGTTAGCACATAGTTCAACCAATTTCTTAACAAGGATTATACACTTTAGGGAATATCTCCAAAAGGATTTAGAAAACAGTGAAGGTTTTTACAAAGAAGTTGTGGGAATGTTTGCAACAAAAGTTTCAAGCCCGAGTGATACCCATAGAAGAGAACACAACTTTCCCTCTAGTATTCGAATGAAACGTATCAACACTTGCTAGCTGAAAAGGATTAAAAGTTTAAGAGAATTTTTTTCTTAGTTGGATGTTGTTAAAACTAAGAGGGGTGACATATTTATAAAACTTGTTGATATTACTAAAGAATTAGATGGCCCTAATTTATTAATGGATACCATGCTTATGTCTAAATAGAAACTATTGTAACAACTAGAAGCATTAAAAGTTGCATGGGAAAGTGAGTTTAGTGACTCGGTTGAATTCTCCAAAGAAGAGGTAGAGAGGTGGATTTTTGGATACATAAATTAGGAAGATGATATGGAGGACACATTGGACCAATTACACATTGGTTTAAGATAAATGGAGAATGAATTATTTGAAATAAATACCATGCACGAAATAATGGTTGTTTTTATGAGGGATTATATAGAAGAATGGTTAACAAAATATTTAGTTAAGATAACAGAGACAAATCAACATGAAGCGGTTACAACAGTTATGCCACCTCCAACACAACAACACCCATCTACAAAGGATGCATCAACAAGCAAATGAAGGGTTCAAAAATTTCAATCGCAGTAAATTAAGTAGCAACCTTATTCTTTCCCTGGCCATTTTCTTCTTCATTAATTTTCATTTTGTCTTTTCAATTCCCAACAACCTCTGAAACCTAAGGCCAACCCTTGACTATTTTCTTTTGTATTTCGGGTCTCTCTTTCATTTTATGGTCTGCGAGAGCCCCATCCCATTCCTCTTTGAAGGACAAATGAAATTTATTTTATTTGTAACCCCATACATTAATGTTTATTTATTTAAGACATCTATTATTTTTTGAGGTTCCCAATGAATTAGTTTGGGACATAACAATATTATTGATTTCTCAATAATTTAATTTTAAGCATGAGATTTCAGATGTGTGTCTATCAAAATATTTATTGGATTAAATGGAATGATCATTTAAAGTTCTTTGTTTTATGTGGTCCATACTTTCCTTTCTCTTTTTTGAATATTGTCTTCTAATTTGATGAATGTTGTGATGGAAATGTCGTCCTATTTTAATGCATATTCCTTTGGTTTACAAATATTGAAACATAGTGTAAATATTTTCTTTATATAAGATACCTGGTCCCTTCTAAGGTATTCTTTGCATGTGAATTATTATTTAAAGAATAATCCTATTCCTTTCTCACACACTTTATTTGTTCTTGTGTGTTATTTGAAATACATGACTACCACCACTTTAAAAAGGCAGGGGGATTTATCCTCTTGAGGTTGAATTAAAGACCGTAGTATAGTCTTTTAGATCAACATTTTTGGCGACCATACTGGGGAACAAACAAAATGTTGGTTTCATAGATTAAAATTTGTTTATGACTCTACCTGAACCCAACTAACCCCAAATACAAATTGGATTAAGATATCAAATAAGTATCGTGCACCAGTTGTATGACCTAACAATCACAACAACCAAGATTCGTGCGTAACTTGAAAGAACTTTAAATCTAAGCAAATTTGGAATCATACAAGTGTCCATTAACAAGAAGCAAAAGTAAGAATCTTATGACTCATGAAGTTTCCCAAAGTTCAAGATCCAAAATAAGTGACATAATGATCATGGGTGATCAAGAAGAACAAAGAAATGGAATTCCTAATGAAGAAGGAGAAATAAATGGCAAACAAAGAAACCCAAGCTCAATTTACATGGAGACCAACATGCATTATCAACCCTGGCACAAGGAGTTTTACCTGTATTTTTAGGTGATGGGATTATGTATCCAAAAATACACATGGACCAATTCATGATTGTTTGTGATATTCATTTGATTGAACGTGATGATGTAATGGTCAGAGTTTTTTCTGCAAACTTTGATAGGTCCAGCCTATGAATGGTATCTTTCCCTCCCAACTCAATCAATTGGTTCATTTGATGATTTAGAAAGTATCTTCATGACTATGTATGCACAACCCATTGCATACCATACTTTTCTTAGTCATTTCACCCAAATCCATCTCCAAAATGGGGAAATAATCAAGGATTTTAATTTATGATTCTTTAATACGTTGAACCAAATCCTAGAAGGGAAACGCCCAAATGATCTCGTCATATTTGATTGTTATAAGAATTCCATGCTTTCAAATGTGAATTATGCAATTAGAGCTTCACAAATAAATGACTTGAATGAGGCGATCCAGAATTTGATAGAAATGGAAGAATACATGTTAGAGACTAATGTTGATACCAAGATTATTATTGGAAAAGTGCAAAGACAAATGACCAGTCTATCAATTTCACCTTAGGGACCCTCTACTTATAGAATTTTTGAAAATCGAGCAAGTGGTGGAGGAATTCTCCAATGCATTCCCCCTAATGTGAGAAATGATTCCGGAGCTTCCCAAGAAACAAGACGAAAGATAGAGATTTCTCAAATGAGCAAAAAAATTAGGAAAATGCAGAATGATATAACTAGACTCAAGAGAAGTGAGAATCACATTCCAATAAAACCAAATACAAGAAATGCATTGCCAGATTAAAGAGGTATAAATGATAGAATTGAATATCATAGACCAAGAGCACCCAGAGTTTTGAACCCAAATGTTGTTGTACTAGAATAAATTGTAGAAGAAGAATATTTTGATCAAGAAACAATCATTAAGCAAGATGAAGTTTTGGAATCAATTCAAATGGAAGAAGGTTAATCATCTTTCTATATTTTTGATGAACAAGAGGATCCTGAGTATTCACAAGACAATGGTGTTTAGACCAGAACACATGTAAATAAATTCATGACAAGGGAACAACCTGAAAGAGAAAAAGAAAAAGCTAACACTCCAGAACCAACGAAACAACAACCAGTTGTTAATCAGAGGAAGACTCCATTACATATGAATTATAATCTTGTTGATGAGTTAGCTAAGCTTATAATTACTTTACCTTTCATGGAGGTAATCAAGATACCTCAACAACGGGAGCATCTTTTGAATATATTGGATGATACAAATTCAAAAATAGAGGTAGTTGTGATAAACACAAGACAACAACAAAATATCACATTAGTAAGGCCAAGAGGCAAGGTTCCACCATTTTATATATATTTAGAAAATCATGACTTTACACTACACAATTGCTTGGTGGATAGTGGAGCCACTAACAATTTCATTCCACTATCAGTAATGGAAGCACTTGGAATGGAATGCACGAAATAATGTGAAATCAGTGAAAGCATATATGGCATTGATTCAAGAAAAGTTCCAGCTTATGGGGAAATTAAATATTTTTGTGCATGGATAAGTGAAACACCTTGATGGGGGGCACGACCGCCGAATTTCCCTTCAGGCCTTTCAAGAAATTTCTCCTTCTATATCGAAGTTCTATAAAACCAGATCACTTAAACCTTCTTCATTTCGTAAACATCTCCATTAAACTGACTTGGACTCTTGTCATTTAACTATGTTGTTAACCACCACCAAAACCATCACACTATTGTTAACCGGATCGAATCCATCAGTTAACACTATAATTAACCAGACCACCAAGAGCACCAGGCCATCAAATCCACTAGACCACCGAACAACTGGCCACCAAACCAAGAACTTAAACAATGTGCCTTAAATGTTTAACCGAGCACCGTGAATATTCTCTCCATACATCCTCTTGTAATTCAAGTCCGGTCAGGTTGAAGTTCTAAAAACCATGAATACTCGTATAACCAAGAACTAGGAATATAAAGGCACCAAGATATTGTGTGGATGGTCTTTTCGGGGGTTTTAAAGACCGGTCCAGTTACCAATATATTTTGATCATTGATCTCTGCAATGATCAACGATTGTATCTTTCCCACGTCTTCTTTGTTCCATGATTTCATTGTGGTTTCTCTGATCACGCAAAGTTCATAGGAACTTCGTTCCAAGTTCTCGTTCTCTTCTGCCTCTTTATTTCACTCAGAAACTTCATTCTGGCAATCATACTTCATGCACCTATATATCTCTCCAACATATATACAGAAACCCTCAACACATTCATATGCACAAGAATTAAATTACACATTAACACAGAGGGGCATTCACCCACATAGTGTAGGCATAAAATGAAATACTCCATTTAACAAACTATGTACATAACATTTTGTAACTCATAATTACTTTATACCTGTGTTGGCCTGATTTCACAGTTTGGAAGTTTTTCTAGCCCTACCTCCCCCCCGGTCTAATCTGTGCCCGAAGGCTTACATAAATACTTGGAAGGTAAAAACCTCAAGATCTAACAAATCCCTAACAAGAGATTTTTGTCTTGACTCACTCTATCTTCTTGATTACATACATAGGAGGATCAATACGATTGAATCCTCCATACTTAGGAAAATCCACACTACCCAACTAATTGCTCGAATAAGAAATCTACATAGTAACTAGGGAAAATAAATATCTTTCTTCATAACAACCCTATCCTTCTAGAATCATACAAACTTAGGAAAAATACAACAATTTCATTAAGGGAACCCACTCCCTTTAGTAAATTTCAAGACCCCCTTAGGCCTGTGCAACAAGGTTGATTTTGAGAGAATATGCTCCTTCATAACACCTCATATTGCAATAGTATTTACTATCATAGTAGTTGATTTGTCGCTAGCATATGGTGTTGTATTGGGAAGATACCAGTACTCATTAATTGAAGGGTACATAATGAATGATGGAAGTTGCATGATGCTTCCAAATAAAGATGGAACAATGATTAGTGTTCCTCGAGATCACAAAAAGAAAGTATCATTGAAGAAGAAAGAAACTAAAATGATGCAGAATTATGTCAATGATGGAATTGGAAATTATAATATTTTCAAGACAGAACAATTAAATCCACCCGAGCAAGATGATAACAGTTCTTTACAAGGTTTTTGGAAAATGTCATTTGATGGTGCTTGTTCTAAGTCTGCAACTGAAGCTGGTGTTGTTTTCAAAAGTCCTCAATCTGGTATCTACCTGTATGCTATTAGATTATAATTCCCTTGTACCAACAATGCAACAAACTATGAAACATTGATCCAATGACCGATTCTTGCCCTTCAAATGAAAGAAGAAAATATGGTGGTGACTGGTGATTCCGAGTTGGTTATCAATCATATCAAGAAAAAATATGGAATCAAGAAATAAAGATTGAAACATTATGCAAGGAGAGTATGAGAAATTATAGACTCATTTAATTCTTCTAATATTTCTTTTTTTCCTCGAGAAAAGACCCAAAAAGTTGATTTATTAACGATAGTTGCATCTCTCTTCAATTCAGATGATTCTCATAATCAAAATGCTTTTCATGTCAAGACAATTTTTCAGCCTTCAATACCTGATAATCAAGAATATTGGCAAGTTTTTGAAAATGATAAACACATTTCAAACTTCCTCATAGACGATGACTCAACGTTATCAAATGATTAAGAAGAAAGTCAATATTCTCATAAGGAAATTTGTGATCAAAGTGTTGTACTCTCTCCTAAGAATTATGTCAGTTTAGAATCTCTTTTTACAAGAGATGATCAAACAAAGATCTTGGATCCAAAATAGGAACCATTTATTAGGAAGGTTCAAGAAACACTAAAAAATCAATGTTGGTACACTTGATTCTCCAAAATACATAAATATTGGTACTAGTTGGATCACTGAAGAAATAGAGCAATATACCTTGTTATTCAATGAATTTCATTACATTTTTTCTTGGAGTTATGATGATTTATAGGAATATGACAAATTTATCTTCCAACATGTAATACCACTCAAAAAGGGATCAAAACCTTTTAAACAAAAAATGAGAATGAGAAACCCCAAATTGAAGCCCTTAGTAAAGATGGAGTTGGAAAAACTGAAAAATTCTATTATAATTTTTTCAATCAAACATTCAAATTTATGTCTTTTAAATCATGTGGTAGTAAGAAAAATTAATGGAGAAATCCACCTTGTGTTGATTTCATATATCTCAATCGAGTGGGTAATAAATGTTATGAGAAATCTTACCCTACGAATAGGTTAAGATCCCCTTTGGACCAAGACCCTTTCTTTGGTCCAAAGACGGAAGTAAACAAATGGTTACTACTTTCCTTATAGATCTAGTTCATTACCAATCAAAATGCGAAAGAGAAAGAGTGTGATGTACCTAGTTTCAATGTTTGTCCTTGCTACTCCAAGATTTAGGCTTGATCTCCAAGATCCTTAGCGCGAGTCGGGACCTATGATGAACAACAAAGAAATCATTTCTCCTACTCTATGTGATTAGATAAAATAGATCTATCTATACCCGATTTGACTTAAGCATAGAAATTACAATGAACAATCATAATGAAAGGAATATGCCAAGTCAATATTAATGGAAGTCCAAAAGAAGGAACTTACAAATAAATTTGATGTCGCAACAATCTTCTCCAAGCTCTCCTCGTCGATCCCTTGCAGGAAATTATTGAGATAAAAATGTTGATGCTTCAATGGATTTCCTTCTCTTGGGACCAAAGGTTTGACACTTGAAATCTTCCTCCCATTCACCATGGAAATGCATTCAATTTATAGGATTGGGAGGCTCAACCACCATGGGATAATAAGGGAAATGATTGACTATGTGATCCAGGGGATCAAATTTTGCTCAAAAATTCAAGGTACTCAGAATCGCTTCAAATCGAATGGGAACGTAGGCCTCGTCATCACGAACCCAACGCAACTCATTTGGGTTCAAACAGACGTCAGGAGCGAGAGATATCACGCTCTGTTCAAAATGACAAACCGACAAAAAAAAAAGGGGTGCTGACTGTACAGTCCGTACGAACACTGACGTGGTAGGTCGTACGACATGTGGCAGGGTCGTATGACACATGACAGGCAGTTGTGTGGATAGTTGGCATATGACGTGGCTTGTTTGCAGCGAATGGGATGGCGACACGTGGCTCAATCAATGGCCGCCACGTGTCACTTATATATTGGTTTAAAATTTATTTGGAGTCCACCGGATTCGACCCCGTGACCTCCACCCGCGTGCAAAGCTTTGGAAAAGACCACCAACCAACGTGCCACCATAGTGTTTCTTAACACTATATGGTGCGGATTATATTTGAATTCAAATGTTGTAAGTTTGGGCAGGGGGTCGGGCTGGGGCCTAGCCCCAGCCCGTGGTTATGGTGTTGTAATATGACCACAGGCGCGCACATGTGTATTAACATATCCCTTTTCAATATGAGCCCGGTCACATGTGTTGTACATAGAACCACTGGCGCGCCGACCGTTGTCCTGTGGTTTGGACTTGACCCTTTTTTATATGCGCGCGAGGTCATATGATGGCTATATGCCCGTGGGCCTTAGGTGGTTAAGGGCTAGCGCGTAACCGTTCGAAAACTTGTACCGGTTGTGCGGTTGCGCCCGATGCTGAGTTTTAACACATAAAAGCGTGTGGGGGCTAGGTTGAGGCAACGAGGGTGCATTTTGGCGATCCAGAGACAACAAGTTTGAAGGGGAACTTCCAGGAAGCCTATCTTCTTCAATTTTTGGCCAAACGAGGTGCCGAAAAAGCCCAGCTAGGGGTATTTGGATGTTCTGGAGCCATTGGAGCCATATATTTGGCATTTTGAGCATTATAAAGCACATTTTTTAGCACTTTGAGAAAATAATACACAAGATCCATTGGAAGTTGGACCAGGAGATGTAGCCCAAGAGAGGGGTGAACTCCTTTATCATTTGTTGTGTTACATGTTTTTGGTTCACTATTTATTATTGCTGTTTATATGCATCTTTGATGAGTAATTTCTATAAAATTTGTGTTGCAAATTGATCCATTTTCATTTTAACACGTGAATTTAAATCTTGCAAATAATTTCAAGAATACAAGTCTTCTTCATTTTTAGATCAAGTTGGTATCAAAGCATAGGTTTTTGAAGACTTGATTATTTGCAAGTGTTTTGTTTTCTAATGCTCACACAGTTGAAACTCATAAGAGGAGAAGGTCAACTTGTAGAGCCAAGTTCTCATCCTTCAAGAATGAAGCTTATATCATCACCACAAGTTTCAAGGAGGCATTCACCAAGTATGGCTCATGAAGAGAGTCATGAACATATTCTTGCGGAAGATGAAGATCTCAGAAAGGATTTCATGGAAATGAGAGAAATGATGAAACTCTTGATGGAAGAAATGAATAGAAGGTTGCAAGGTGAAGACTCCAACCCTTCAAAGCACAAGGGAGGCAGTGGTGATAAAACTCCAAATGGAAATGGAGGGAATGGTGCTTCTCCACCACCCTCACCTCCATATTCTTCTTCTTCTTCTTCTACCAGTTCAAGACCTCTTCCAAATTCTCCAAAGGGACATGGTAAAACTCCTTCACAAATTCCTTTGTTAAAGCTTGATATTAAATTCAAATTGCCAATGTACAATGGAGAAGTAAATGCTGAGAAATTAGATAATTGGATTCGTCAGATTGAGGTGTATTGTATGATACAAAAAATTCAAGATGATGAAACTAAGATTCAACTTGCTTCTTTAAGATTGGATAGTGCAGCACTCATTTGGTGGGAATCCAAGACTCAGGAGGACATGAAGAAACATGGTAAAATTTTAACCTCTTGGAATGATTTTA
>SNQJ01S0019714.1:94951-146335 GCA_010110895.2 Picea sitchensis
AAGATACATAGTGGAGATACGACAAGACAAAACATAGCCACAAATCAATACAATGTGGATCTATGTGACAATATATTTATCAGTAAGATTGCCATCATGGTGATTGTACTTAAATATTTTACATGCTCAAAATATCTCCATCGCAGCCTAGGAAAAGCATCGAATAGAGCGAGCGCTCAACCCAGGGTCTTCGTCCCTATCCCGAGATGGTGCAATTCTAGCCATGTGAATAAATGTATTGATGTCGAACATGGTAGAAACCACTTTCTTACCGGTCATTGAGGTATACCGTTAACAAGTGCAAGGGAAATAATCAATGATGACAATGAATCTGAAGGTACCTTTAGTATGTTCCAGCGAATGTGAATAAATGAGCTGAGGTCGAACATTTTTGGAATCATCCGATCAAAGGTCAATGGTGTAGTCCTACTATCGGAAGAAAGGAGGCCTGCCATTGAGGCATGTAGGTTCCAAGTTACTAATTTGTTTATAAGTCTAATTCTAGGATGATGTGTTGAAGTCAACAAGAGCAGACTTGTTGAAGGAGGGCCATGATGTATCCCTCATCATCGACATGAAACAATCACAGGTAAGTGATGTAATATGGTGTATAAAATGAGTATAGACTGACATGAGGATGAAAGTTGGTAATACTGCAGATGGTTGGTTTGAAGTGAAACTTCCCTTGAACATTATGAGGCACGATAAATGACTTGGAAACATTGACTCGAAAAGTACCAAGAACATAATGTAACGATGATAAGATCACTCTTTGACTGGAACGAAAAATTATAACGACACATGGAATTGGTATGACTCGGAGACAAGCAAATTACCCAACTGTAAGACAAGACATAAACATGTGCCATGTTCAAGGGCGACAATAATAGCTACCACAATGGATTCCAAAAACTTGACACACTTCTTTCAATTCCCCCTCCACCATGATTGGTGAGTACCTCTTTGTTTTTTAACGAGATTGATGAGGATAATATATGCTCGGTATAGCTCATCTTCGATGAGTCCCTCATCACATGTTTAACGAAACTGAAGAAGGAGGGGTTCAGTCCTGTATGGGTCCTGGAGTTTGGTCCCATATATCTCCTTCAATGAATAATTTTACAATCCCAAAGAAGGTAAAATCAATGTTTTTTCACGTTTAGAGAGTCTGAAAAGAACTTAAAGACGAATCCATGGGTGACTTTTTCGTAAATTTAGTTTCCCAAGCCCAAAAAAGTGTAAAACAATTCAATGGAGAACCCTTCTAGTCATGCTTGACTAGCGTATTCATTTTTCGTAATTAGTCTCTCAACGCTGAAAAAGAGATAAACTATCACTCGAAATATGCCATTTCAAACCTTTTAACGAGTGTGAAAGGAAACAAGCTCACTTGACAATCTTTTCATGTTTAGGGAGTCTGAAAAGAGCTTAAAGGAGACTCCAAAGAGTTCATTTTTTGTATAGATTTTACGATTCTGAAAAAGAGATAAAAGTATACTTGGTAACCTATTCTCATGTATTAACTAGCATAAGAAAGAACAAAGACTAAGCTCATTTTAGAAAATACTACTGCATTATGATGGGAATGACCCCCAAGCGAGGATCACTCCTAGCAACGTGTTTTTCTAGAGGTATTTTCCCCCAACCTGCGTGGTAGAAGCTAGTGTCTTCACTCCAGCATGATGTCCAAAGGTTGGAGACTTTCCCCCCAAGCGTCATTTTCTCCGTCGACTCTTTTTCTTTCCTCGTTTAGGTGTTTGGATACTAATAGGAATATTTTCACTAGGTGGAGGAAAAAAAGGTTCAAGTATTCAATCCAGAGTGAGACTCGATTCGAATGGAGGGAGGTCTGTTTCATTTTTTAACGAGCTTGACAGAGACAATGAACTATGCTCGTAAGTGTCTATTTCATTTTTTAATGAGCTTGACATAGGAAAATAAATATGCTCTTAAAGACTAGGTACTACCAAAGGATCAAATGATTCTAGGGATTGTTGCACCTAATTCGAAATCATATGTAACGTGGAAAACTCTGGGGTGTCAGGAGGAGGCAAAGGAAAATTCCCCATGAGTGAGGAATCCTTAATGAGACCTACTCCTACACTCTCATACCCAATATTGGATCCTAGAAAAAGGACATTATTCACTGCAGAATCATGGAGATATGGAGTGAAATAGTCAAGTGGTTAACAATGACAATTTTCCCTTGATGGGGAAATTGTAAAATATGAAATATTGAAGATGCGACGATAATCATCGCATAGAAACAACTACAACCAAGTAACAAATTGTAATCCAGTGGCACATCAACCACTTCAATATCGATTGAACTAGTTTTACCCTTCAATGTCACAGTGAAAGACTACAAGAGTGAGTGAGGTTGGAAACCATGTCCATCAAATGATTTCAGGGTGGTAGGAGACTGATTAAGTTTAGGAGAACCAATGGCTCTCCAACAAGACAAATACATAACACAAGTGGAGGCTCCTTCATCCAAAATAGTGTGATGGATGTTCTTTCCACCAAACAAAATTTGAAATTTGAATGCTAGGTTGTGGGAGAGCCTCGCCTTAAAATATTCCAAATAAAATGTAATCATATTTGATTCCTCTAGATCCATAGCTCCAATGGATGACAATAGGGTTCTACGTTGACTTGGACAGTTCTGTAGAACTTCGAGGGTTGACATAACACAAGGTGTTTGCACCAAATCTTCAATACTATTGTAGTTTTGGGTGGCCCGAACACTTGGATTAAAGGTTTCTTTTCAAATTATGCCCTTGGGAGGGTGCAACATTGCGTCAGAAGTTGGCCTCTCAATTTGAAGAGGGGAAGAAGATGGAGGAGGCATGGATGTGGAGGGTTGATCTATAGCCTTTCCATTGGCATGATTACCTGGAAGTGTTTCATAAGTATTTGCTCGGGTCATTAAATTAACTACCTCCTTACACATATAGACCTGAGAGGTGCTTGAGGAAGCATCCCCATGGTGGGAATGACCTACGTTTCCCCCTTGAGGAGGGGCAAGATTTTGTGCAACCAGATTTTGTTGTTGAGTCGGGAAAGGATCAGTTAACACTGCAGATATGGAGGTACCTTTCATAAATTTATTGACTTCCTCTCGACAAGGACAATATTTCGTGTAGTGGTCCTTCGTACAAATCATGCAAGGAAACTTAGCTTTCATTTTTGGTTGAGTATCAACAATCTTTGTAGTATCCTCTTGGTTAGAAGGTTTCTTGGATTTACTCTTGTTCTTCTTCTTACCTCCTGGTTGTTGAGATGAAGTGGATTGGACTGCATTCACTTCAGAGGTATGAGCAGAAGAGGAAGTAGTTTTGGTGTTCAAAATGGAACCTGGTTCCAGAGCAGGTCTTGAAGGATAATTTGACCGGCGAGGAGCATGAGGGATCATATTGTAAAGTGTTCCAGACTGGGAATATACCAAGTCCAAATATTGAGCACGTTTGATAGCCTACTCCTTAGTAACAACACCTCCCATGGAAACATCGTAGGAAATGGGTGGCAATAGTGACTTTGTAAACCAATCCACGAGGAGTTGTTCTAGAATTGGAGCTTTAATCAACCGTCTCTGCCACCTACACTCATGAATATGATCATATATGTGGGTGGAAGAGGATTTTCAAAGTGAGGTCAAACGCTCTGTATCGGTCTCATACTATATAGGCAACTGGAGATGCATCAAGAAATACATGGCAAGAGAATTAAAGTTGACAAAGGAGTTACGAGGCAACTCAATATACCATTTGGTTGTTGCACCTATAAGTTTTCTCTGAGAAATCCTCAGACGAATAGAGTCATCCATTAAAGATTTTTAAGAACACTATAAATGGAGAGTCATAGCATGATTGTTAGGATCTTCCCTAGGTTTTTCATCAAATTTCAGGATGTCAGATGGTAATTTGGCAGGGATGGAGGGCCAAAATGGGGCATGTTGAATGGGATCATTTGTCAAACATGACAGATCTAAAAGATCTAACGTAGCCAAAAAAGGAAAGGAAGATGTCGGTTATCGTGTGGATACTGGTGGTAACCATGTGGCATGGGATCACTAGTAGGACTATATTGAGGTTGTGGCGAAATGGAAAAACTAGTTGGTCCTCCCATGCATGGTGGTTGACCTGAAGGTCCCCCCATGTAGGGTGACTTCTTGGGTTGTCCACCCATGTAAGGTGGTTTTATTGATTTTCCACCCATGTATGGTGGTTGTCCTAGTTGTCCACCCATGCACTGTGATTGAACAGATGGACCTCTTACATACTGATATTGACCTGATGGTCCCCCCATGTATTGCGGTTGGGATGATGGACCTACCATATAATGTGTTTGAGGGGGATTTTTTGTTGGAATCAAGGGGTTTAAGGATTGATAGGGCAGTGGAAATAGGGATAGAAGGACTTGTAGGAGAAACTTGTCCCCATGTTTGTTTATGTTTCACCCACATAGAAGTTTTCCCTGTGGCTGAAGGTTCCCCCCT
Organism: Picea sitchensis; assembly: GCA_010110895.2. NCBI lineage: Eukaryota > Viridiplantae > Streptophyta > Pinopsida > Pinales > Pinaceae > Picea > Picea sitchensis. Next base: position 99,450 of record SNQJ01S0019714.1, read on the forward strand.
AGTGAAAAGTTTCCCTCCAGTTGCAGGTTGCTCCCTAACTAAATTTTGGCCTCCCATTGAAGATAGACATCCAACGAAGGGTGTACCCATTTGTAAAGTTGGAGAGGGAGGGTGAGTAGCTTATGTAACTATGGTTGTGTGAACGACTTGACTTCTAGCCATCTGATTGATGGGACGACCAAGTAAATCACTTGGTGTGTGCATGTGTGGAAATAGTGAAGCAGGAATATTACCTGACCCATGTGCGAAGGGATATGTATTTGCAAGTGGTTGTGTCAGGTTTACCTAGGTCACCGATGTTCCTAGTAAAGAAGAAGCACTGACAACATCAACTACATGAGTTGTGGATAAAGATAAATTCCCAAGTCCTTCAAGAAAACCAAAAGATGACGGGTTCATGCCAAAAGATCTCCTAATGGTTGAACCAGACGGTAAATTGTAAGAAGAATAAGCATCAAGAAAATGTCGATGATGGCATTTCAACGAGTAATGGGCCATGTGGATCACTAATAGGAGGATTTACAAGGAGGACAATTCCTTCTACAAAGGTTGTAACTGGTTCTTCTACATGGTGGTGACTTTCAAGAGCTACACTCCTGACTTCAGAATGCATTTCCTCGTTAATAAATCCTCCATTCGAAGGATTTCTTTGATGTTCGTAATATTAAGGATCGAGACCTTGCATGCTGCGAGATCCTCCTAAGGCCAACTACGAACCCTAAGAGAAAGAGAAACACACCTCCTAACAAAAATCTATAGGAAACCAACCAAGAAAATAGTAGATAAAGGATCTTTCGAAGACAGGATATCAAGTCGCCAACGAAGAAATGAGAAGCAGTTACCCCAACCTCCATGTAACAACCCTTATCGGTGCAAGCAACCCTCACTTTCATGGGATCACCCTCCAAGGGTACTGAAAGTGCGATACAACGTCTGCCCCAGGTAGCGTGGAAATGCCCCCACAGTCACCTCTGTAGATACATTGGAAAGGCCACTAAGGTTACCAAGTCGCAGTCAGCCTTCAGGCGGGTATAGTCGACAGTCGAGACCGAACGTATGGGCATGATATCAAAGTTTGAAGCTCTTCAAGAGAACGGAAGACAAGTGGACCGGTAAGACTCCTGAGGACCTCGAACGGATTCAGGATTCACGAAGCACCAAGACCAAATGAAACCGGTGGTTTCTCAATAAAAACCCCCAATATACGCTATGTCTGCTACGATTGGTCAAGCTTTGGAGGGGTGATATCCGCTACTCTTCACCACGCAACCTCGTGTTTATCCCATGTGTTAGAGGGGGTTCCCGGCTATGCTTATACGAAAATTGGATTTATTCACTCTTTAGTTTTCTACAGTCTGTTTAGTAGTCTTGGATGGTTTTCTCACTTTACCTAGACAAATACCCTCATCTTGTGCTATTGCTGGTGTACTAAAAACAAAAAATGTCTAGTGGATTTTATTAGTGCGTAGTTGATTTTAATGTATTTTTACTCAGAAGGTTCACAGAGATGAAACTGATGATGTGTGAGACTTGACTCCAATAGAATGCAAAAGAATGAGATGAAAAATAATAAAATGCAAATGAACTCTTTGGAGTCTCATTTAAGCTCTTTTCAGACTCCCTAAACATGAAAAGATTGTTGAGTGAACTTGTTTCCTTTTACACTCGTTAAAAGGTTTGAAAGGGCGTCTTTTGAGTGATGGTTTATCTCTTTTTCAGCCTCGCGAGATTAATTACGAAAAATGAATACTCTAGTCAAGCATGACTAGAAGAGTTCTCCCTTGAATTGTTTTACACTTTTTTCGGATTTGGGACACTAAATTTACAAAAAAATCACCCATGGGGTCGTCTTTAAGTTCTTTTCAGACTCTTTAAACGTGAAAAACCATCAAGTTTACCTTCTTTGGGTTGTCCCTTAGGAAAATGCGAGATTCTCCATATTTTCCTCTAACCAAAGTGGCGCTCCCCCTAAGTTAGAGACAAGGCACCAATGACGCTCCCTTAACATGGCAAGGGGAACATTGACACTCCCTATACATTGACAGGGGGGCACCATCCTTCATAAATACCCCCAAAATGGTTGAATTTCCAAGTAAAAAGCATGTTTCTGACATTGAAATGATGGGTTTCTTCCTCAAATATGACTTAGGGATCATGAAAAATGTTTTTCATGGTGTCAACGAGTTGTGACACTTGGAAAAGTGCATGTGACACTTAGTAAGGTGCATACGACACTTGACAAAGTGCATGCGACACTTAAGTGTGGCATTTTGATGTGTAACAATACAGACAACTACCCACTCCCAAATATGGAGATGTTATTGCAACATGTCATTGGTTTTGCATTGATGTCTATGTTGGATGGATTCTCTGGATATAATCAAGTCCTTGCTGAGGAGGATAGACCGAAGACTACTTTCATTACACCAAGGGGGACGTATGCTTATGCTCATATGTTGTTTGGACTAAAGAATGTTGGTGCAACTTTTCAAAGGGAAATGGACCATGCTTTTAAGGATTTAATTGGAAAATTTATGGCATACTACCAAGATGATTTGATAGTTCATTAAAATCTAAGGAAAAAACATCTCAAACAAGTCTTTGAGAGATGCAAAATGTATGGAATATCTTTGAATCCAAAGAAGTGTCTATTTGTCATATCAGAAGGAAATCTCTTGGGCCATGTTGTGAGCAAAGACAGAATATACATTGATCTATAAAGAGTTAAGCAATAAATGACTTAAATCCACCTACATCAAGAAAATGAGTACAATATTTCTTTGGAAAGATAAACTTTGTTCAAAGGTTTGTTCCAAATTATGCTACAATTGTCAAGCCAATAAATAAATTGTTGAAGAAGGATCACAAATTTGAATGGACACCAAACATTCAAAAGACTTTCACATAAATCAAACATGCTATTACTTATGCCCATGTTTTTGTCAGTTTTGACTTTGATAAAGATTTTATATTATACTCATTTTCCTTAGAAGAAACTATTCCCTTAATACTTTCCCAGAAAAAATGAGAAAGCATAAGAACTTCCAATTGCTTTCATGAGTAAGACCTTGCATAATTATGAATTAAATTATTTTATGATTGAAAAGCAAGCTCTTTCCCTAGTTAAAGCAATATCTCATTTCAGGACCTATATCTTGTCAGCTCACATAATTGCTTATGTGTCACATTCACCAATAAAGATGTTGCTCAATCAACAACTCGGAGAGGGTAGATGGGAAAATTGGTTAGCAAAGCTTCAAAAGTATGATTTAGAAATTAAACCTCTAAAAGTTGTCAAGGGATAAGGATGATGTAAATTCATGACTGGAATTGAAGTTGTAAATATCTCTCTTACCAATACAATTGACGTTGTCATACATGGAACAAGCTTAGCAACATCAGAATGGTATAAGGGTGTAATATTTTATCTAAAATCTGGTTAATTTCCTCCTGGAATGTCTTCTAAAAAACTTTGAAGATGAAAACTAATCAATATGTATTGGTCTGGGGAGTTCTTTTCTAAAAAAAAATTGATAGAATTCTATTAAGGTGTTTAGATTGTCCAAAGTCCAGAGAAATACTCCAAGAATTTAATAGTGGGATTTGTGGTGGACATTTTTCCACCACAAAATGTCAATTTTAGTCAATGTTCTGAAAGGGGATTAATTAAAACTGAGTTTCACTTAATTTTAAAATTACTCAAAAGGTCTTCTAAAGAATTGTAAACTCTTCTCATTGTTAAATGCAATACTTAAATTAACTGCTGACTCAAAAAGTCTTCAAAGAATTGTAAACTCCTATCATTGTTGAATACAATATTCATTAAAGTTTACTTATGTCTGTAACCAATGTGAATGGAGTATAAGTTGTTGCAAAATCAGCCCGTCAAAGCTTTAAAACCAAACTAACCTTGATTTAGGTTTGAATTTTCTGTTAACTTTTTCTGAAATCAGCATTGCAAAACTAGTCCCTTCTCTACTAAAAAAAATCACAAACTTTATCAACAACTTAAATAATGGCATATTAATATCTTAAAAAATCAATCAACCCGGTATTGTCTTTTGACTTCAAGGGGACACTAAGGTGAGGTTCAAAAACTTGACAGGAGTTGTTCATTTGTAATAAAAGACTTATATTATGTTAAACCTTGTTGCTTTAATATTCAAATTCCAATTTTAACAGTGGTCATGATCTCATCTCTGCAAATCAGACCTACCTTATATTTTTCCTAGAAAAACCATGTATTTGATATTTCAAGTAGAAATCAAAATACACTTTGTCGCAGCGTTTCGGCTCAGTGTTTGATTACCAGACCTGACAAACCTTCAGAAACTCGAACTGTCTATGCTGGCGTACACCTTGTCAACATACAGTCATCCTTTCAAAATTATCGTTTCTGTCTGTCATTGCTTCAACAATAACATACATACAAACATTATAATGGACTTAAACAGATCAACGCATTCTGTATCCCTGTACATGAAATCAGACCTGCCTACAGTGGGAAGCATTTGTGGATTTTTGTATAAGACAATTGAAAAGATGGTCACAAAACAAAACATAATCGACTCCTCATAATGTGTTTTAAGTTTGAAAGAGGGTGTTCTTCCTTAATTGGATCAGTTGGGGGCAATCTTGCAGGCTGCTCGTTGATTCCTCTTGCTTGTGCACTCGGCTTACTTGAGGTTTGGAGTGTACATGTTCTTTCATATATTCTTCAATTTCATGAAGAACTCCTCATAATGTGTTTTAAGTTTGAAAAGAGGGTGTTCTTCCTTTTGACTTGTATTGGATCAGTTGGGGCCAATCTTGCAGGCTGCTTGTTGATTCCTCTTGCTTGTGCAGTCGCCTTACTTGATGTTTGGAGTGGACGTGTTCTTTCATATATTCTTCCATTTCATGAACCCAAGCAGATGTAGACATGTAGTTTTTAGTTATGGGGGAGAGTTGATCACTTTTAGTTGAGCTGCTTTATGTTATTAGAAATTTCTAGAGGCACCAACGATTCCAATTCTGTTTTTAGTAAAATGATTTTCCTGTTTTCATTGACACTCTCTGGACACACTCCAATCTCCATAACAAGCATAATGTTATTGCTGAGTACTTGAGGTCACTCCGAACCGATTCTTGGATATGCTGATGTAATGTTTATTCATCAGCTTGTCACATTATAAACATCTGCACCATACTATTCATAACCCAATTGTTTAGGTTGAGGAGTAATAAAGGCTTTAGACGAGTACTGAATTATCTATAAATATAGATTATGATTATGAACAATTATTTGCTTATTTTTAATAATAATACTAATCTAATTTTAATGTCATGGCACCATCTGAGCTTGTTTATGGGACAATGATTAGACTGCATGTTAAATAGATTCTTATTCCCCATTGCCAGATTCCAGTTCTGTTTTAAGTAAACGGTTTTTCTGTTTTCATTGGAGAAGTTGATGTAATATTTATTTATCAGCTTGTTTCCTTATTTGAGGGACAAGGGGATTTAACTCCTATAGGTTTACATACCCTACTTCTTTTTGGATTTTAACCTGTAAATTGTAAGTAGGAAACACATGTTATTAACCATTAAAACTAGTCAAGTTGTTTATGTATACATAATGTGTATTAATTCATCCCCATACCCTACTTCTTTCAGGATTTTAACCTACAACTTGCAAGCAGGAAACACATGTTATTAATCATTAAAACTAGTCAAATTGTTTATATATACATAATGTGGATCCAATCCCCTAATTGTAAATCATTTTCTCATTCTTAATATATAAGTAATGTGTTGCAGTGCACCCTCTTCTGCTATTGGTCATATACTTGACATTTGGGTATAGCGTAGAATTATCTTTACCAGCATAATTTCACAAGAAGACTTCAGGACGCCAGATTAAGAAAGACAGGTTCAGGACACTAGATTTGACATTTGGGTATAGCATAGCATGATCTTTACAAGCATAATTTCACAATAAGACTTTCGGACACCAGATTCAAGAAGACTAGTTCAGGACACTAGATTATAATGACAGCCAACATGTGGGCAATTTGAGACTTCTCATTTGCCCACATATTCATGATTCATCTCCAGACTCCAACTACTAGTTTTATAGAAAAGAGACGATTTGTTTTTATATCTATCAAGAAAGAAATATTCTCAATGTAGCATACACTGTATATATATGTGTGGGGTTATGATCTCTCTCTTTTCCACATAAATAGTGCATAGCTCCCAAGGATAGTGGGGTCATTAGGATCTTCCTGCAGCGCTGCATTGAACACTTTCTCCGCTTTCACTTCATCTCCCATCAAAGTCCATACAAATTCAGCATACTCTCCCAACAATTGAGCATTGCGTGGCTCCATTTCTAGGGCTTGCTCATAGTATTTCTTTGCTAGATCCTTCTGCATCCACACTTTATATAAATACCGCGCAAAGTCTCCTTGAAAATGGCCCTGTGGATTCATTTTCATGCCATTATAGAACTCAATTCTAGCGTTCAATGCTTCCATAGCATGTTCATAAGGCAGCCAACCATCAGCCAACATTGCAGCAGAGGACACACTGTCTGTAAAAACAGGCCTACAACCAAGGCCTGTGCATTCAACAATGCCTATGGGTGCAGTAGTTTCAAACCCAATCCCCCCTGAAACTCTATCATAAGTTTCATTGAAATGAATGGCGTGTTTCCTGTCATTCACATCCTCCTCCTGTTGATCATCATTGTTCAAATTACTAATTGCCAGTCTTGGTCGGCACCGGGCTTTCTTCTGCACAGCAAATTCTGATAATTTCTTGTGGGCATTCCTGGTTTCTGTACATGATTGAAATGGCAGACTCCTAAAAACCTTGCCTGGCAAAATGTTAATCCCTGCCATCTACAGCACAATAGACAATGTCCAGAGAAAAGAAGTCCAAAAATGATCAAGCCTACTAATGAAAACTGTGTCAATCTAGAATGCCGGTATATATTACTTGACCAACTTAAATTGAAATGAAAATTGCTCTTTATCTTCTAGTTAACCCAATACGACCAACCTTAATGCATTCATTTAAGATAGAACAGTATGACTGACCTTATGAACCTTCAATCGAGACGAATATAGACCAACCTAGTCAGATTCATCTTATGAGCCTCGAATCGAGATCAGAATGAGCTTCCAATCGAAATCAGAATAGGAATTTCAAAACCAAACAGTTCGACTGTTTTGACAACTCCAATGCTATTTTGATGATTATAAAGGAACTTTGATGATTATAAAAAAGAATGTTGACAATTACAAGGAAATTTTAACAAGGCAAATTAACCCGTGACGAACAAATTGTCAAATTCCATCCCTGATCGCGACCAACCTGGTCAGACTGACCGTAACTGCCTTTCAATCAGGACAAACCCAGGAAGGTCAATCGCAATCTGTACCTGAACTTAGTAAAAACCTTTCAAGACCTTCTATAATGGGTCATTTAGCCATTTGGATCGCTTTCCTTGTGCCAACAAGAAATTCACAACTTCGGGGATTGGACGAACCCGTGCTTCGAAGTGCCAACTATATCAAATTATGCATTATTTCAAGCAAACAAACAATCCAACACGACATGGAAATTGACAGAACAGGGCAAAAGAAGCAACCAACAACATGTCAGAGTAGTACATATGAAGGACCAAATTGATCAAAACACATGATTCTTATCTTCAACGTTTAGAAAAACATATGGAAAATACCGCTTCGAATATGTCTTTGGTATATTTGTGTGAATTCAATACACAAAAAGACCATATTTCTTTCTTCTGCGAATTAGCAGAAGGGAGGAGGAATTATCTTTTGTTCTCAGCAGATAGGATATTAAGTTATTCCAGAAAAATGAAGGAGCTTTTTTCCATGTTTGATCTTACTTGGGATTCTTTGCTTATATTCATCTCTTAAGAAAACAACATGAGTAGGCTGTTCATTATTTAACATGATCAGAATTTGGCTTATGGATAACCATGTTTTTCGTATTGAACAGGAATTTTTCTTTGCTTGCTCTATGCTTTGCAAGTTATTCGATCGTACAAAAAAGTTTTCTATCAAACCAGGAACATGGGAATTAAGTTGATGTAAAAGGCAAGGCAAATGTGAGAAAATTCTCATCCTAGGAATTGTCAATCATATTCCCTCATCTAGAATCTAATTATAAGTTAGAACTTGTGATTTTGAAAATTAAAGCAAAGTTTTAAGGGTGCATTAACCAACTAAACCAACATCTCATTCAAACAAAGCATGGTATCAAAGGCTTAGTAAATATTAGACTTTTTAACCTTTTCTAGTTGTGTTTTTTTTTTATCAGTTTTGTCTAGAAAATGGTCAGAAATTTGAAAGAATGGATGAAATTGTAGATATCACTTGTTGAGATTGTATAGTTCAAGTGAGTTAGAGTTTTTTCAGGGTGTTGGATCAATTTATGCATTCAAAACTGCAATTCAAACAATAAAAAATTGCAATTTCATCAACATTTGGATCCCCAGATTCTAGTGATAGTCTAATAGAGAGACTACTACTTATCAAAATTGTATTGAAATATGGAAATTTCTATTGACATCCATTTAAAAAATTAACTTTTAGTGTGGTTAATACTTTGAGTTATATAAAAAAAATTAATTTAAACATTAATATCAATGTTAGTGTAGCATTAGCACTATAGTATATTGATTTGGGCTTTTGTATTATGAGAATGATAAGGATATGTGATGCCACTCAAGTGAAGTTTGTTGAGTTAAATAATCTTATGTATAAATAATGTAATTGTATTGTGAATATTTTTAGTGTGGAGTTTAAGGCTAAGGTTTATCTAAGTGAGAGGTTAATGGTAGACTAGGATTATGGTGAGGTTGTTATATTTTCCATGGTGTTTTTATATTTATGTAAAAGTGTAAACAAAGAGGAAAGATATAATAATACTAGCATATTCACATCTTAAGTGGATGGTGAACGTCGATTGGAATCATAAAAATCGTTATAGACAATTTCTTTGGCTGTCATTGATGATATGAGGTTCACCAATAACTTTTGTGATGAGGTTTACCAATAACTCTATATGGATGTAATCACTGATCTAGGGGTTTATTAAAAAGACCTAATGTTAATGGATGCCAGTGGCCACCTGCCACTATCAACATTCTCACATTGCCTAGCAACAACATTTCAATACTAAAAACAACCCAGCCTCTAAACCCTAACCCTAGATAAACCATAACCCTAGATACAGTGTGTATCATTAATTGCATAAGCTTAGACTCCAATTTGCATGAGGTCGATGAACAAAACTGATGTAAAAGGTTGTGAAGTAGACTTCCATCCATCGTTGGCGTAAGCAGGTGAAGTGGGCATTATTATTAATTGTTGTTTTTACCATCTTATATTTAAATCTAGCAACAACAAACACGGTCCATCCATACTCCATTTAAAATATTCCATTTCTCCGCCTGGGTCAAATAAAATTTATGGGTGAGAATTATATATGAAATAAGAATGAACTCCATCCACAAATAAATGAGCAAATACATGATAAAAATAATGATAAGGCAATCGATTTTATTATCTTCTTGATTCGAGCCTATTCCCATGCTTGGCATTCATGGCTTTCACCAAGCCTTGATACAACAAACTTTGCAACAATTTTTTGTTACTGTGAACAAACTAATATTCATTCAACATTTATTACAGTTTAAGAATCCTTAAGAATACTCGTCTTGGATTCCTTTGAGAGATGAGGTGAATTCTTAGAGGTAATATTTCATTTCATTGAATATAGTTTCTAGTCAATTAATTACTCCTCTACAATTATTACCATTAGATTCATCATCATTAACCACCAATTCTAAAAGGTGTGTGCTAATTGAAACATTAGATTCATCATCGTTAATCAGTGAATTTGAAAGGTTTGCATTAATTGAAATGATGGCCATTGTAATTGAAACATCATGTCATTGTAACAGTATTGTCTCATCATCGAACCACATTAAAACACCAAGCACACATAGTAAAAAAAACACTAAAAAGCCAAGAATGCATAGTAAAAAAAACAGAGAGAGGTGGTAAAGAAGTTGAAGTGTACAACCCAAGCTGTAAAAAACTTAAAAAGCATAGTACAAATCCCATGAATAGTAAATAAAATGGTATTAATAATGGAAATAAGTTATTATTATGCTAATCACATTAATCATCCTTTTTAATGACGAACAACCATGTTTTGACATGCAGGGAATTTAATGGTTAAAATCATAGCCTTTAATTTATTGTGACGACGAAGAATATTCCAAGCATATCAAATCATGTTCATAGAAATCACATCTATGATTAAAAACTTATTAATTCTGGTGCTTTTCAATAGGTGTACATGTATCGGCGTAATAATATCCATCAAAAAAATTGTTGGATGAAGCAACAAGGGGACCATAATATCACACCAAAGAGGAAAGGGGGTTCAAGGGTGATAAATGATCCCAAGTTGCGTAACTTTCATAACTTTACTTCTTTCCTTATTATCATGCGCTTTATTTAAATCTCAACAACCATCTTTGACTTAGAGTCCAATCATTGAATGCATATGGTGGTTGGTGGGGAAATCTACCTCACATGGTTATCACATGGTTATGAGGGCATGGAGACTTAGTACCACATCATGAAAAAGTATAAGAGGCTCCATTCTAATGGAAATCAGATTCTCCTCTATTCCCATGTACTCTCTTCCATTTTAATTCAATTTGACTTATGCTCTCGTAATTCTTACCATTGTTATCATTCTTCTCACCATTCAAACCAATCCACTCATGCCAAAAGAAATAATTGAAACTTTGGGAATGACAATCTCATGCACTTCTTGTGACATTCCTTGGCATTTTAATTAAAGGCATTTGATGTGTGTGTTCAAATAAATTCTTATCTTCCACTTAAAAATAGCCATACAAGAGGAATGGTTCAAATGACTTGTGTTTATTGCATTATAATTAAGGGTGCATCATGTACATGCATGTGCAAATAAATTCATATCCCTCACTTAGAAATCACCATGTTTAAGAGGAATGGTTATAATGACCTATGATATTCCCTTTCATTGTAATCAAGGGTTCATGATGTACATGTGTGTGCAAATCAATTCATATCTCACTTAAATCACAATAAAAGAGGAATGATTCTAAAGACATGTAATATTCACTTACATTATGGTTAAGGGTGTATGATGTACATGCACATACAAATCAATTTCTAGCTTCACCTTAGAAATCGCCATAAAAAATGAATAGTTCTAATGACATGTGATATTCCTTTAAAATATAATTAAGGGCACATGATGTACAATATATGCCAATCAATTCATATATCCTCATTAGAAATCACTTAGAGGATTGGTTTTGATGACCGTGTCATTCTTTTAAATTGGAATTGAGGGTAAATGATGTATATGTGTGGAAAATAAATCCCCTTAGAAACCACCATAAAAAGGAATGGTTCTAATGACTTGTGATATTCCCTTACATTGTGTTATCACATGAAGTTGTCCAGGGTCACAGTTGACAGCTAGGAGCACAGGCGAGCGAGCAAGTGCAGTTTGCAGGGGAAGAGATCCCCTGTGCAGTTCAATTTAGTGCTACCGCCAAGAACAGTTGGAGGGATTAGATAGTTAGCAGGTGGATAAATTTTAGCAGGAGTGCTAAAATAGCAGGCGTGCCCAGATCGCATATCGCGACCGGATCAACGGTCACAAACCATTTCGTTGCCACAAGTTGCGTGAACGATAAAATCCAAACCACGATATTGTGGGGAGGCTACATGGCAGAATAGGGTGCATTTTGGGCTCGAAAGAGGTGTGGGTCCAAACCACTTTCAACTGCCCCGAAATCATGTGCACATATGATGTATTATCCAACAATGACAGGTGGTTGCTCGATAGTTGTCCCGCCGCGCTCCAATCCCAAGAAGGATTCAATTAATGAGCAAGGAATGGTAGTTGAAACCTCAACTTAGCCTATAAATAGAAAGCTTGGAAGCTATGGCCGAGGAGGCAGAACTGTCAGCTTGAGGTACCACAATGGACGATTTCTTCTTGCAGGTCTATACTGATCCAAGCTTGCGTATGATAGGAGGAAATACGCACAGTCTGACATAAGGTTGCACATACATAAAGCTTTGAATGGGATGGCTAGATCACACTCCTGGAAATTGTGAACTGATCCGATTATAAATAGACCAGTTCAATATTTTGTTAAGTTCGTCAACCGGTTGAGCAAAACTCCTTATTTTGTAATATTTTGATAAACAAAGTTATTTTCTGGTTTTGTATGAGACCTGATACTTTTGCATTAATAGAAGTCAATTTATTTCATCATCTTGTTTAATCTTTGTTGAAACACTCGTGCATGGAGGATTCAGACGAGGGTTGTAGTTGTATTGTAATGTAGGGTTGATTATAATGTTGTTGTGACCTGTTTCAGTGATTTTCTTTGTTACCTTGTTTCTTCTTATGCTGAAATGCTCGTGCATGGAGGATGTAGACAAGTTGTTGTAGTCGCATAGTAATGGAGGTTTGATTGTTATGTTGTTGTGACATATTTCAGTGTCTGAAACTTGAGTTCAAGAGTGCTCTTGTGCCTGAGTTTTTCTTCACCAAGTTGCTTGAAGGTTGGATGCTCATGGAAGACTTGTCCACCTCTCTCACTAAGTCTTCCTTCTGCTCACCTTTAATCTTAAACCACTGACTGAAGTTAATGAGGACCTCTTTCCCTATGCATTGCTTGCCCAGTTTCTGTGTTAAAACATTCTTGTATTGAGTTTTGTCCATCTAGCCTCCACTCATAAACCTACATCCACAAACATTTTGATGGGTACTGGGCTTATGCTCTTGCAATCTGAGGGTGACTCTTAGTGCTAACATTCTTGGCATCGTTTTCGGGGAATGAATTGAAGACATTTCCCTGGGATTGAACGACAAAGAAATTATCATTCTGAAGGTGCATCAGAAATCAATACCTTGAAGAATATTGCATCTTGCACCTGACGACTCCACTGTTTCAATTGTGGCTCCCAAAGGCAAACACACGAGGTATACTCCACAAATGCCTCTAGCAACACCTGAAGATGACCCAGAAAAAATTATCAAGAAAGGAAAGACCTCTCAAGAAGGGCTTTCAATTGTTGTACCAGGTGATTCTAGTAATTTACAAGATTCTTCTTTAAAACTCGAGTAGTTGTATGTAATTCTCCTTTTATACCATCTGTTGAAGTTTCCAAAAGTTTAGATTTTGAAATATTCTTGTTGAATTCCCCCCTTCTAGTCTTCATTTAGAAGGAGAAAGTTTTGATACCCCTGTTTCCCCTGATATTGTAAAATGGTCTAGACCTAGAAGCTTAGAAGATTTTCCCACTTTGGGTTTTCCTACTCCTCCTCCTATCAAAGTTGTTGTATCTAAAGAGGGGGGAACTTGTTTTCCTTTGAACCCCATATTATTCTCCTCCAACACTCAATTGTTTCCCTTTTACCCTAGAAGCATAGATTCGGTCCTACAGGTCCAAACTCCATCTCCCCCTAGTTCTCCTACAATTCACATCCTAATGGAAGGTGATAATCCTCCTAGAAACATAATGGATGCAATAGTGGCTGCTAGATATGCCCCTCTTATTTTACCTTAGCCTATGAATGCTCTCCCAGCTGGAGACTACCTTAAGTACATGCTCAAGTTCACAGGGGAGGAAGACATAATTGTAGAAGAACACCTTTCATCTTTTTATAGTTATGCAGATAATCATAACATTGAAAATGAAGATGTGTGGATGAGAGTTTTTGTACAAAGCCTTGATGGTGAGGCTAGGAAATGGTTTAAGGGCTTAACTCCTAGATCTATTGATTGGATTGAGGCTCTGGATGATTCATTCTTAAGACATTAGGGAGATAAAAAAGATTGTATTTATTATATCACAAAATTTGGGTCACTTAAGAGGAAAGAGGGGGAATCTGTTTCAAAATTCTCAAAGAGGTTTAACAAGATGTACAATAAGATTCCCATTGAAATAAAGCCTACAAAAACCTATGCCAAGATTACTTATGCCAACGCTTTGGACCTTGAGTTTTGCCTCCTGTTGAGAGAAAGAAGAGCTACCTCTTTAGCTCATATGCAAGATGCATCCCTTGAAGTAGAGTCTAATATATTGGCAGTTGACAAGATTAGGAGTAAATCTGATAAAGACGGAAGAATATGTAGGTCTAAAGCTTCAACCTCTGATTCCTCTGTTGCCTACCCTCAAGTAGATGAGTTGACAAAACTGGTAAAATCACTTTCTGCAGAAATGGAGAAATTGAAATTTGAAGGAAAGAAGAGCTATAGGAACCCCTATAATGCTGATAATAGGGGTAACTTCAGAATACCCAATAATACCCATTATAACATACAAAGAGATCAAAGAAATAGGGATAGGGATGATAAAAAATTCCAAGCCCTTCTCTAAAATAACCTTGTTACTGATGAAAAAAGAGAGGAAGAAGATGTTGTTCCTGAAATCCATTTTCTTGGTGACACCTGCTCATCTCCTCATTTAACCCAATGTGCATATGAAGAGTCTCTCATGGGTGGCTAACTAAATGAGTTGAGCAAGGGGGAAAGGACCAGTAGAAATTCAAATAGATACAACCTAAGGTTGAAGAAGAAAGAGGGAAGGCCTGACATTTTTGATCAACCTAGTAGAACAGAGAATCCTGCTAAGGAGGTGGAAAATAGAAGCAAATAAAAAGAGGCACGAGGCCCCCAGGAAGTGGCTAAGAGCCCTTACCCAAAATTTAAGGAGATTATGAAGCCTCCCTCCTCTTTTAGCTTTGAGAATGAGATTCAGAAGATTAAAATCCCTGTACCTTTCTTGGAACTAGTCAAGAATGAGGATTTCTAGAAGTACCTTTCCAAATTGTTGCAGCCTCAACCTTCATCTTATCCCACATATTCAGTCAACCTCCAAGATAAAAAACCAGTTGTCATACTAGGACCTTTGGTAGAGGATAGGGATGATTCCTCCCCTCCTTTCTATACATCATTGAACATTCATGATAAAGTGTTGCAAAATTATTTGATGGATTCGGGGGCATCTCATAATCTCATGCATAATATTGTCATGGATGAGCTTGGGTTGGAGGTTACAAAAATCTACCATGACCTATACTCATTTGATTCTAGGAAGGTGAAGTGTCTTGGGGTTATCAAAGACCTGGTTGTTTCTTTGTTCCAGTTGCCAATGAAAAGTGTGGTCATGGATATTGTGGTGAATGATGTCCCTCCTAAGTTTGGGATGCTCTTGTCTAGATCTTGGATCAAAAGACTAGGTGGAAATTTGTAGATGGATCTTTCATACGCCATCATTCCTGTGTTTGGGGGGGAACATAGAAGGATTTATAGGGAAACAAAATTTTCTTACATTATCAATGATGAAGAAGATCCTACCAACCACCCCATTTTTGCAGTTGATATTGATTTAGGAACCAGTATACTACAACTCCTTGATGCTCCTCAAACACCTATTGAAATCAGAAAGAATCCTATTGTCTCATGTGGAGATCCTCTTCCCAATACCTCTGTTTGGAAGATGTTTTTAGATGGAGCCTCTTCTAGGGAGAGTGTTGGTGCTGGGGTAGTATTCATTTCCCCTTCCCATGAGACCATATCTTTGTCTTACAAGCTTGAATTTGAAGCAACAAACAATGTGGTAGAATATGAGGCTCTTGTTTTGGGTTTGAGAGCTGCCAAAGACATGAAGATTGAGGAGCTAGCAATATTTGGAGATGTTGAGTTGATTGTTCATCAAGTCAGAAATCGGTATCAGGTTAAGCACCCTAGGTTAAGGGCCTACATAAATGAAATCTGGGATCTTGTTGATAGTTTCTTCTTGGCTTTTAATATCTCATTTGTTCCAATAGAGGAGACCACTATGGAAGATTCCTTGGCTATTTCAACAAGTAAGTTCAGGGTTCCTTTTCCCCCCAAACTCAATTATGAGGTGGGAGTAAAATACAGATCCTCTATTCATGACAATGTCAAACATTGGAAGGTTTTTGAGGATGATCTTGAGATAAAAAAGTTTCTTGATACTATGGATGAATTCTATGCTTTACAGATTGATCAAGATCAAGATACTGAAGAAATCTCTCATGCTGATATTTTTCTGAATTAAATTGTTGACCATCATATTGTTTAGTTACCTAGTAACCATATTCCAAAAGGACTTGTCCCCTTGGAGAGATTTTTTGATAGAAATTATGTTCTTGTAAAGATTAAAAGTTCAATTGGAGATGTTGATGTGACTGAATGCAATTTAGGAATAGAAGAGGATCCAAAGTATGTTAAATTGTCTAGTAGTTTGTCAAAGGAACAAAGGGTTGAGTATGTCAATATTTTGAAAGAGTTTGTTGATGTGTTTTCTTGGAATATGAAGATTTCAAAACATATGACACAAACAGTATTGAGTATAAGATCAATTTGAAAGAAGAGACCAAGCCATTTAGACAGAAACTCAGATAGATAAATCCCATGTTGTTGCCTATTATGGAAAAAGAAGTGAAAAAATGGTTGGATGCCCGAATCATTATTCCTTTGAGATATCAGAATGGGTGGCTAACTTGGTGACTGTAAGGAAGAAAAATGGGGAAATCATCTTGTGTGTAGATTTCAGGAATTTGAACAAGAGCTCCAAAAACGATAACTACCCCTTGCCAAAGATGGAGCACATTTTGCAGAGAGTGTCTGGCTCATCTAGGATGTCTATGATTGATGGATTTTCTAGATACAATCAGATATCCATCTTTCCTGAAGATAGAGATAAGGAAACCTTCACTACTCCTTGGGGCACATTTATGTATGCCAAAATTCTCTTTGGATTGATGAATGTGGGAGAAACCTTCCAGTGAGGCATGGACATTGCCTTTATTGGGGAGAAAGACAAACTCATAGTCATCTATCTGGATGACATTACATTGTTCTCAAATTCTGACATAGAGCATTGTCATCATTCGAAGAAGGTCTTCCTGAAGTGCAGAAGGTTTGGTCTCTCCCTCAATCCTAAGAAATATTTGTTTTCTATGAAGGAGGGAAAACTATTGGGGCATATTGTGTCAGCAAAAGGGGTAATAATTGATCCAAGCAGAGTAGAGGCCATCCAATCCTTATCTTTTCCCAAATTCGAGAAAGAGGTTCAGTCTTTCTTGGGTAAAATCAATTTTCTAAGAAGGTTCATCTCTAATTTTTCTAAGTTGGTTAAGCACATTACAACCATGCTTAGAAAGAGAAGTGAGGTGAAATGGACTGCTGAGTCCAGAAATTATTTTGCCAAATCAAAAGGGCTTTGACTAAAGCACCTATGCTCATCAACCCTGACTATTCTAAGGAATTTATGATATTTTCTTTTTCCTCATCTGATACATTGGTTGTTGTTTTGCTATAGAAAAATACAGAGGGGTTAGAGCAACCTATTTCCTTTTTCAGCAGAGCATTGAGGGATGCAGAAATGAGATATGATATCATAGAGAAGCAAGCATATGCTTTGGTCAAAGCCCTCAGGGCTTCCAGAATATATATTCGGCATTCAAAGATTGTTGCATATGTTCCCTCAGCCTCAGTAAAAGAGATATTGATCAAGTCTGACATAGATGGGAAGAGAAGAAAATGGATTGCTAAAATTATGGAATTTGACCTTGAAATGAAGCCCAATAAATTGGTAAAAGGCCAAGTTTTAGCAAGGTTGTTGGTTGAATCAAACTGCAAGGATTTAGGGGTTAATTTCATGAACATAAACTCAAAAAATCAGCAAGTTGAGGTTGTTGATAAAGACTCTCATGTTAGCCTCAATTTGGAAGGATGCATGTGGTACAAGGACATCATATATTTTTTGTAGAGGTTGCGGCCTCCTGGTGGCTTGGACAAGAATAAAGTGAGAGCTTTGAAACTCAAAGAAATCAAATATTGTCTCATTGATCAGGTTTTGTATTGGAAAGATCCTCTTGGATTTCTTTTGAGATGTCTAAATCCACAAGAGGCCCAAAGGGCCATAACTGATTTTCATGACAACTTATGTGGGGGACATCATTTCTAGAGGACCATAGCTTATAAGGTCCTCAGAGATGGATATTTCTCACCTAGCCTTTTCACTGATGTTTGTGCAAAGATTAGAGCTTGTGTCCAATTCCAAAAGTTTTATGGGAAGAAACAACTCAAATCTTTGCCTCTGAAACATGTGGTGGTTTCTAGACCTTTTCAACAGTGGGGTCTTGACTTCATTAGAGAAATCCACCCAACCTCAAGTGGTCAACACAGGTAGATTTTTACTTCCACTTATTATTTCACCAAGTGGATATAATCCATTCCTACAAGAAGTTCCTCCCACAAGGTAATCATTAGATTTCTTGAGGATATCGTGTCCATATTTGGTTGTCCAAACATGATTGTTACAAAAAATGTTGCCTCCTTCAGAGCTGAACCATTGATCAAGTTCCATGAATAGTATGGATTACACTAATCCATTCTACCCCTTACTACCCTTAGGGAAATGGTTTGGCAGAGTCCTCTAACAAGAGCCTCATAAAGATCATCAAGAAATTGTTAGAAGAAAACAAGAAAGGTTGAGACTCAAAGCTGAAATTTGCATTATGGGTTGATAGAGTCACAACAAAGAGGTCATTGGGTGTTTCCCCTTTTCAACTTATATATGGGGTTGAGGATATTTTTCCTACTCATCTTGCCTTGCCTGTGGAAAAATTCCTTCAAGACTACCAAGGAGAACCTGATGATATGGTCAGGAGGATACAACATCTAGTAGAAGTACAACAGGCTAGGGAGAAACTACTTGATAAAGCTCAATATCACCAACAAAAAATAAAACGAGCCTTTGAAAAGAGGTCAAGAGAGGAATATTTTCATCTGGGAGATCTGGTTCTCAAGTGGGATGCCCCCAAGCAAGACAAAGGAAAACATGGTAAATTTGAAGCCTTATGGATTGGTCCTTTCAAGATTTCTGAACTATTTTCAAATAACACATATAAGGTGCAGAGCTTGGAGGATTCCAAAGTTTTTGGTGGCCCTATCAATGGGCACTTTCTGAAGATTTTTTTTTTTAAGCCATGATTGGCTTTCCACCATTGTAATTACCACTTCCTTTATTTTTTCTATTTAAATAAGAGACTCCATGAACCAAAAGCTAAGGCACTGGAACTGCGCATTCTTGGAAGCTCATAGGGAGCATGCCATCCCCTTTAGAGCCAAATGTTATCAGATGAATTTGTCCAGGGTCACAGTTGATAGCTAGGAGTGCAGATGAGAGGGAAAGTGCAGTTTGTAGTGGAAGAGATCCCCTGTGCAATTCAATTTAGCATTACCACCAAGCATAATTGGAGGGATTCCATAGTTAGCAGGTGGATAAATTTTAGTGGGAGCGCTAAAATAGCAGGCACACCCAGATCACAGATCACGATCGGATCAACGGTCACAAACCATTTCGGTGCCACAAGCTGCGCGGACAATAAAATCCAAAGGCGGGTCAAAATCCAGACCATGGTATTACGAGGAGGCTACGTAGTGGAATAGGGTGCATTTTGGGCCCAAACGTAGTGTGGGTACATACAGCTTTCGAAGGCCCCGAAATCATGTGCACATGTGATGTCTTATCCAACAATGACAGGTGGTCACCTGATAGTCGTCCTGCCACGCTCCAATCCTGAGAAGGATTCAATTAATGAGAAAGGATTGGTAGTTGAAATCTCAGCTCAATGCATAAATAGAAATCTTGGAAGCTATGGCCGAGGAGGTAGAACTATCATCCTGAGGTACCACGATGGATAGTTTCTTCTTGCAGGCCCATACTGATATGAGCTTGCATCTGACAGGAGGAAACATGCGCAGTCTGACAGAAGGTTGCATAGACCTAAAGCCTTGAATGAGATGGCTAGATCACACTCATGGCAGTTTTGAACTGATCCGATTATAAATAGATCAGTTCAAGATTTTTTTAAGGTCGTCAACTAGTTGAGCAGAGCTCCCTATTTTGTAATATTTTGATAAACATAGTTCTTCTCTGGTTTTGTATGAGACTTGAGACTTTCACATTAATAGAAGTCAGTTTCTTTCATCATCTTGTTTAATCTTTGTTGAAACACTCATGCATGGAGGATCCAGACAAGGGTTTTAGTTGTATTGTAATGTAGGGTTGATTATAATGTTGATGTGACCTGTTTCAGTAATTTTCTTTGTTACCTTATTTCTTCTTATGCTGAAATGCTCGTGCATGGAGGATCTAGATGAGTTGTTGTAGTCGCATAGTAATGGAGGTTTGATTTTTATGCTGCTGTGACATATTTCAGTGTCTGAAACTTGAGTTCAAGAGTGCTCTTGTGCCTAAGTTTTTCTTCACCAAGCTGCTTGAAGGCCAAATGCTCATGGAAGACTTGTCCACCTCTCTCACTAAGTCTTCCTTTTGCTCACCTTTAATCTTAAACCACTGATGAAGTTAATGAGGACCTCATTTCCCTATGCATTGCTTGCTGAGTTTCTGTGTTAGAACATTCGTGTACTGAGTTTTGTCCATTTGACCTCCACTCATAAACCTACCTCCACAAACATTTTGATGGGTACTGGGCTTATCCTCTTGCAATATGAGGGTGAATCTCAGTGCTAACACATTGTAATTAAGGGTGTATAATGTACATGTTTGTGCATATCGTTTCATATCTTCCCCACATAAATCACCATAAAAGAAGAATGGTTGTAATAACCCATGATATTCCCTTACATTACAATTAAGGGCACATGATGTACATGCATGTGAAAATCGATTCATGTTATCCCCTTATAAATTACCATAAAAGTGGAATGGTTCCAATGATATGTGATATTTCCTTGCATTACAATTATTAGTGCATGATGTAAATGTTTGTCCAAATCAATTCATATCTTCCCCCCTTACATTATGATTAAGGGAACATGATGCACACGAGTGTGCAAACCAATTCATAGTTTCCCTTTCGAAAGAATCATAAAAGAGGAATAGTTTTAATGACCTTTGATATTCCCATACATTACAAACAATTGTATGATATTTATTTTTCCCAGGAAAAAAAATGCAACTTCTATTTTTTTTTTTAAATTGAAGATGCATTCCTTAGGTGCACAAGTGCATTTCGTCAAGAGCTTCAAAATCTAGAAACATGTGGTTTCTGATAGAAAAAGGAAAAAGTTCCACACAGTGAGGGCCCATAATCGAGACCTCAGATAAAAAATTATATCCCATATAGTGTCGAGTAGTAAGAAAAACTTAAATTACATTGCAGAAAGTAATCCTTCCCTAATCGAGACACTATCTACATCAGAGAGTTCTTCTAAAATAAAATGATATTTTGGTAACCTAAATGCTTCCTTGGATAGGGCATCGACCAAAGAATTATGTTCTCGAAATAAATGTGAAAAGTTGATTAGAGAGAAATGGGAAGCAATCACATGTAGATGAGAAACAATGTAACTAAGACTAAAATGTGTTATTTGTATCTACCCTCTCATCCAATCAATTACCAATCTTGAATCACCGAAAAACTGCAAGTTATGAATATCCCTGCCTTTTTCCTCTTTGAGTAGTGCGAATAATGCCTTGAGCTCACCCAAGTTGTTGTTCCCTGATCCCAAATTGATTTTCCCTTTTATCAAATGTACTTTGGAAAGATATAAAATAAAACTAGTGCAACAAAGTTTTCCCTCTCTTGGAAAACTCCATTGAAAAACCCCCAATAGCTAGATTTATCAATGGTCAGAACATGATCCAGGAGAGGATGAGGTTTGTGTTGAATGCCTTTATAGCATTCCAATAATCCCATCACTTGTTGCGATGTTTTAATAGTAGGGAAAGAAGTGTTATCAAATATGTCGGCATTCCTTGCAATCCATATGCCCCAAAGAACCAAGAGCGGAAGAAATCACAAAGTCCTCGGCTCAAAACATGTGTAATAGTCACTAAAACATTCAAAAAGCATAGTTTTGTTCCACAGTTGAACTATTCCAATCTATCGTTCAATATCCCACCAAACATGTCAAGAATAAGAACATTCTAGGAACATATGCAAATTTGTTTCATCAAGATCCTTACAAAGATAACAAATCCCCAACCCATGCTTGTTGATTAATTGTAAATAGTCCCACATCTGTACTTTCCCATTCAAATCTAGCTAGAAGAGAAAGGCGCTTTTCAATGGACCTCAAATTTTCCAAAGATTCTTATGCCACTAGAAAGTATGTGTAGACCCCCTATCTTGTAATGTCTCATACCCCAATTTGTCTGAAAGTTCACCTCCAACAAAGTGAAATCCCTAAATGAATTTATCCTCCAGATCTATGATACAAACATGAGCATTGTGAAGAGTGACGATGAATCAATCCCATAGTGGATGCCACCTTCCTTCTAAGCCAATATCTTCAACAGAGTGCCACCCTTGCACCCATATACTTGTGTTTGCATCATCACCTAATATATTTAATGTATAGAACCCCCACTCCTAGAACTAAAAAACCATTTCCTCTAGGAGAAATATATTATCCCCACATCCCGAGATAGCATCTTGACGAATCATGACCTGTTGTCCAGACACAACTTTCCATGCCATATATTAACATAGTTACCGACTTAACGAGCACTGTGACCTCAAAATGAGAACTCTAGCCCTTAAAACCCATATTTTTGCGTAAAAAACATGAAAATCAACCCCCAAATCAAAAGGTGGTGCTACCGGTAGCACCATTTTTTTAAACRGGGTCAAAATTACAACATTTTTCAAACATGGCCTTCGAAACTCCGATAGTACCTCAAAAAACCTTTAAAATCAATACCTAAATAAAAAACTGATGCTACGTAAAACAAAATGTTTTTTCCTAAACATGAAAATCATAGCTATTTATGACCTAATTGAAATTGTGATATTGACAACAAAACCCTATGTAAATAAACAACCCAAAATTGGACTCCAAATGGTCCCTTGAAAATTTATTTACAAATTTTATTTTTTATTTTTTTAATTTACATTAAAAAATAAATAAATAGAAAGAACAAAATCTTCGCAATTTTTTTTTTAAATGATAAAAAAAACACATTAAAAAAAATATATTCTAAATTCAATTAAAAATAAATAAATAAAAGATTAAAAAACAAAGTGAAAAAGAAAAATAACTAAAAAGAAACAAAAAAAAAAATTAAAATTTTCCTCCAAAAACAATAATTTAAAAAATAAGTATATAATTTTTTTACAAAAGAATCATTAAAAAACCTTTAAAAAGTAATTTAAAAAAAATAAAATAACAATATTCAACCAAAAAAATCTAAAATAAAAAATATTAAAAAATCTTAAACTAAAACTTTAAAATTAAAATAAAAGAGAAAAAGTTCAAAAATATATATTTTAAAAACAATATTTAAATGAAAACAAGACAATTTTAATAAAATCAATAACTAAATAATAAAAAGAAAATTTTCAAACTAATTTTAAAATAAAGTTCTAATCATATTAAAAAAAAATAAAAATTAAAAGGAAAATAAAAAACAATTTTATAATACTATCAATTTTAATTGAAAGTAAAGTAAAAAAAATAGAAAAACTCAAATATAAACAAATTTAATAACATTTAAAACAAAAAAATAAAATACAATTTTGCAATTGAAATAACATAAAACTTTAATTAAAATTAAAACCAAAAAGAAAATTACAAACCTAAATATTATTGGGGTGTCGTGGGGGGTGATGCTCGATATCACCCCAACCCCCACGAGTTAAGCCTTGGTCCCACAGGGCCAAGACTTAGCCCATGGGGGTTGGGGTGATGTCGGGCATCACCCCAGCCCCCAGTGGGTAAGCCCTAGTCCCACGGGGCCAAGGCTTAGCCCNAAGAATCACCCCAGCCTCCAGGGGCTAAATCCTGGTCCCACGGGGCTAAGGCTTAGCCACTGGGGGATGGGGCGATTCTCGGCATCATCCTAGCCCCCACGGGCTAAGCCTTGGTCCCGTGGGACCATGGCTTAGCCCCTGGGGGCTGGGAATTACCCCCCATGACACCCACGATGCTGGGCTCAAAATTTTGTCACATTTGAAAGAAGTAATAATGGATAAGATTAGATTTGGTGACCTCACCAAAGAGAGCATGGTTATCCTCCTCCTTAATGAGACGGGGAAATTGCTCGATAAGTTTTGATATTTGCCCCATGTTCACTCGCTCTATCTCCTTAAACAAGGACCCAAAGTGATTGATTCCCAATGCTTCCAAGTTCAGAAAAACTCTCACCTAGTCACCACTTGTATCCTGGAATTCCCAAATGGTATTATTACTCCTTTGAAAATTTGCAATTTTTTGGAAAATTTCATGTTTTGGTCCCCTTTTGAGATCCAAAGTGCCCTACTTTTGAGACATTGTGTTTTCTCTTGTTCTAGAAATGGGTTGGAGTGTTGAGATTCCAAGGATCGACACCTTTCCATATTTGAAATGGGTCCCTCTCCACCATAAGACATAGAGTACAATTATTCCAGTTCTACTTCAATGTATCTAAGAGCCCGATCTTGTTGTAATCTCTGGTCCCTTGCCTAGGCCACAATATTTTCCTTGAGATTCCATAGACTAGTGACAAATTGAACAATTGATGGGGTCCCGACATATCCTTTATAGTGAATCTAGTTTTCCCTGACCAAATGACGAAATCTCGTGTCATCGGGCCAAGATGGGCTGTATTTAAATGAGGCTCCTAGCTTCTCCAAACCCTTCTCAAACTCAAAGAAAATGGGGTGATTGTTCGATAAACATACCTTCCCCACCCATGATCGATAGTTACACATGGATTGAAGAAGGTCATGATGAACAAGGAACCTATTAAAGCACTTAGTAACAACAACCCCATCAAGTTGATTATCGCACCAGGTAGGACATAAAGTAAGGGGCTCCACATCCACCCAACCCAATTCTTCCAAATGCTCATTGTAAAAATTATACAAACAATCCTCTCTAGCCGACTACCTGCACATCTCATCTCGACTCAAAGTCAAATTTAAATCACCACCAATTATCAGGTCTCTCGAACTTAAGAAATTATAAGTAAATAACCTAGACCAAAAATCCTCCATACCTTCGTATGGTCCATACAAGTTAAGAACTGAAAAGGTTCTATCCAAATCCTTGCAATATACTTTAGTGCATAAACATAACACAATGGAAAATAAATTTATGAGTGTGCAGTTAGTGGACAAACCTATTATGAGGCCCCTGAAAGGCCCATCGAATCTACTCCAAAAAAACTCCAACTAAGAAGCATCTTAGTTAACTCTCCAATAAGAAATCTAGAGGGTCCCATTGATTCTTGTACTAAAATAATATTAGGTCGCTCCAGACCCACAAACCATTTCAAGGAAAGTTTCTTAGGCTTTCCCCTAGGGCCTCTCATATTAGA
This sequence comes from Picea sitchensis, assembly GCA_010110895.2. Lineage (NCBI taxonomy): Eukaryota > Viridiplantae > Streptophyta > Pinopsida > Pinales > Pinaceae > Picea > Picea sitchensis. Next base: position 124,922 of record SNQJ01S0019714.1, read on the forward strand.
AGACATAATATTCATAAGGGGACTAAAAGAGGGGTTGTCCTGCTCTAAGGACCCTAGTCAGGGTTTTTTGTTGGCCTTGGGAGATTTCTCAGTCACACTATCGTGTGCGTGCTTCAAGGCCAATTTCTGGCCCACCCTATTCAGACATGTATGCTTAAATCTTCCAAATCCCAAACCCCCTGAAATGGCGTTGGAAGATCGTGAATAAAGAAAATATGGATCCCACCCAAACGAGGAGGAAATATTGGTAGAGGAGCAAGATTTTAGAGAATCTGATATGTTTGAGGAGCTTGTTTCAAGGACCTTAGTAGGATAATATGATATGGAATCCCTCAACCCATTTCCTAATGGCCAAGAAGTTAATCCCTCACCCAAGTCCAGAACTAGGTCAAACTTGTCAGTCCTATAGATCCCCGGGTCTACATTCATAACATAATTCAAAATGAGAGGAGTGTTTTTAGACTTACTTGAGGTTTGGTAGCACGAAGATGAACACTTTATCCATAGATCCTCCATCTTGGACCGTTTCTCATTCATGAGGTCTAGCTCATCTCCAAAGTGGTCTCAGAGTGATGTGCATTTCACACCACGTGGATATTCCTCCCCGATGGTGACATTGACTTCACTAATAAATAATTTGAATTGTTCCAACTATTTATCCATAATGGTTCCTATCCCACTTCTCCTACCAAGTTCCTTAGGTGGGAATGTATAAGTTTGTGCATCTTTTACCCCCACCAAGATAGTGGAAGTGGTATCTAAAACACCTCTATACCTTTGAGGGATCCCTTTGAACTTATTCTTGAAACCCAATTCACAATTAGCCAGAACATCCCCAACTCTGTGGCAACATGAACATATGAAGGGGATATTAACATACTCAAGTACATGTATACAAGTATGTTCACCAAACACTAGGTCCATTGATTCATATATCCCTTGAATGGGGTTCATCTCAACGAGGATTTATGCGGTTGATCGTAGATAACTGTTTTTGTAGCTTTCATCAGTAGTAATATAAGTTCCAAGCACCTCTCCAATTGATTTAAAGCCCGAGTCCGACCAAAACTCCAAGGGGATATTTGGAAGTTTGATCCAAATTGGATTGTTAATCATAACCTCCTACCTCACATTGAAAAAGGGGTGACATGGTTTAATGCTCAGTAAATGTTTGTCCCAGTACCATCTCTTACCTAATATCCTCCATGCATCGTCCTTTGATTTGGAAAGAAACCCAATCCAACCCTTGGATAAAATATGCATGATTGGGGAGTATGCGATGACCAAAACTGTTGATTTTTCATAAGAGATTATATTGTATGTGAATGTGTATTATCAAAATGATGAGTGTTCCATATATATAGAACATATCATGACCATTCATGAAAGGATGCATCCCTTGGATAATAAATATCTATGGAACACTCATCATAAATAATTATTTATGATATATATTTACACCTTATATAAATATATTATTACATTAATAATATTGTTTAATAATTAATAATGATATTATTAATTATTAATCTAGTAGAATGTCTTTTCAATGCTGCCTAAACATCAACACTCCCTCTTAGCGAGGGAGACATTCTACATTATGCCAATATTACCTCTGAAGATTACATGTGGGTAGCTCTCAAATAACTTCAACATGCCACCATGACATCCATTACTTCACAATGCATCTATGCCTCATCATGTGTACCTTTGGTCTCAGTGCCAACCCTTTTTCATGCTGGATGAGACCCACATGTCTCAATGCTAGCCCTTTTTCATGTTGAATGAGAATACTAAGTGCCAAACCTTTTTCATGATGGATGAGTTCCACCTATCTCAGTGCCAACCCTTTTTCATGCTGGATGAGAACCACATGTCTCAGTGCCAACTCTTTTTCATGTTGGATGAGAACACTCAATGCCAACCCTTTTTCATGCTGGATGAGAACACTCAGTGCTAGCCCTTTTTCATGCTAGATGAGTTCCACCTATCTCAGTGCTAGCCCTTTTTCATGCTGGATGAGTTCCACTTGTCTCAGTGCCAACCCTTTTTCATGTTGGATGAGAACACTCAGTGCCAACCCTTTTTCATGTTGGATGAGTTCCACCTATCTCAGTGCCAACCCTTTTTCATGTTGGATGAGAACACTCAGTGCTAACCCTTTTTCATGTTGGATGAGTTCCACCTGTCTCAATGCCAACCCTTTTTCATGTTGGATGAGAACACTTCCTATGAAGAGGGACCATGCCAAGATTTTCCCTGAAGTACTCAAACTTTGTCCTCGACAACAACTTAGTAAACACGTCTACAATCTAATCCTCTATAGTCACGAAACTAGAGCCTCACTGCTCCCTTCTGCACCATATAGTGATACCTAATTTTGATATGCTTCGAATTGTCATGAAACATCAAGTTCTTCCTGACAAATTTATACAACTCTGGTTATCGCACAAGATACATGTCACCTCCATCGCAATATTGAATAATCCAGTCAACAATTTTTGAAGCCACACTGCTTCGCGACTTGTTGCACATTCTTCCACATASTCTACCTCAGTCGTACTGAGTGCTACACATAAATGATTCCTACTGCTCCACGAAACCATTCTGGAGCCTAGACTGAAGCAATATGCCGAAGTACTSTTCCGATCAGGAATACTTCCGACCCAATCTTAATCCAAATATCCATATAAACCAAACTCATGGTCTATCACATACCTGAGACCATAATCCAATGTACCCTTAAGGTACCTCATCACATGTTTTGTTGCGACTAAATGAACCTGTCTGGGATGATCCATATATTGGCTCAGGGTGTTCACAACAAAACATATATCCAGTCTCATTTTCATCAAGTACATCAACGAACCCATCATCTTCTTGTATAATGTAGCATCCACAACCTTTGAAGTCATGTCATCCAACAACTTTATATTTGATGCCATCGGTTTATAGTCCAACATCCCGAACCTCTTCAGGATATCCACAACATATTTTCCTTGATTCATGAAGATATCTGTCTTCCTCTACCATACCTCTAGACCCAAAAAGTAGTGCATCATACAAAAATCCTTCATATCGAACTTAGAGGCCAACTCCCTCTATCACTGAAAACTCTACTTGTCCATTCTGCCTCATTGGCTGCTCCCTCGGTGAATTTGTGACAATATTTCCATTTTCCAAAGAACACAACATCATGGTAACCACCACATCAACACATTGACACAAGCTTCATGTGATCTCAACTACATAGGGTTTGTCACTGCTTCTTATGTCCATCTCGATCACTCCTCACCAAATACTCATGTTGATATTGATATTTTTCTCTGTCAGGTTCTCTACCTGAGCCCTGACCTCTTAGAATCTGTTGAAGACCTCGTCCTTGGTCTTCATGAAGAAGATCCATGAGTGCCACATAGTATAAGAATATCAGTAAACTATCATGTTCCTAGAAGCACCACAATCTACTAACTAGGTATCCATGGTAACTTTCCCAAAACAAAATAAGAGAAAAACAAGAATATTTCTCGTTCTAATTTTTTTTACAATGATCCTTTAATACAAACACATTTCCTATTCGTGATATGGATAATGATCAAGGTGGAAACCTTGTGATAGTATTTCTCAATAACCCTGTAGATGATGAAGCCTCCATTCACAAATGATCATGTCCACATTTGTATTTCTTTGTCATTGTCCAGGGATATGACAACCAAAGTCTAAATGAGGTTGTTGTTTTATAAGAAATTCTCTATCCCAGAACTCATACAATTGTTTCTGCTCCTCTCTTCCTCTTTCAAAGAGTTTTAGGAGCACCCAAGTGAGGAACAAAATAAAGATGACTTCATCCCTCCTTAACTCACCACTCTCATCTACAATGACTATTTACGATAGAGTTTTAGTACTCCCCATCACCGCTAAAGCCATTATTAGAGCTCCACTTATCGTTATTCCTAGGACAAAGAAGCTTACTTTTGCGAAATACAATATAATCCTTCCAACACTCAAGGGTTACTATCCTCCATTATAATAAACCCATGTTAACTTATGGACCCTTTACATATGTTATTATCATTTCATTGTATCTCTCCACAAATTAGCCAACATCCAAACTTCATCGATTCCCTTGAGACTCTGGATGCTCAAATTCTCTTTCGTCGGTGGAAATTTGATACACGTGGGCCTTCTCTAACAACTCATCACCCACATTCCGTTCAATTATGGTTGTGACTAATGGATCCTGATGACCATGTTGCAATGTCACAACTGCTAGGATCTCGTGGACCATGAGTTATGGAGGAGAATGCACATGTAAATACATAATTAGCATCAGGCCAAACTGAGCTTTTGTCATTCGGATTTTCATTCTCCTTGGATGTAGTGTGAATGGATTTCTTCCATGATAAAATCTAATAGACCATGATCCCCCATTATCATGCAAACAAATTCATGTCGCAACATCCACCACCGCCCAAACTGCCTGGTATCTGCAACATCCATAACCCACTAGTCAAATGTCATCCCTTCTGTCGTGGTTCAAATGTCATTTTCAATCGACTCTCCCATAGCGTGCATGCAAAAAAATTATTCTTTCCATGGATTTGAAAATCCCACTACATCTCCAAGCAAATGAAGCAACACATACATTTCCAGCTTGTGCTTTCCAATGACAAGTTGGACGAGTCCCACGAAACATATTGCGATTGTTGATGTTTTTCTTGTCCATGGAGCTATAAAATAATTTTCACGGGCTTGCCATCGGAAAATAGATCAAATCATATTGAAATCCCTTCGATGCTCTGTGACTCAATGACCAACTAAATCTCTGTGACCAGAAGACCCGATTCTCCCCACGATGGCAATTATTCTCTCAGCATCTCGAGCCCTCCCGTAAGGGAGTTAGCATGGTCCTACTCTGATACCATGTTGATTTTTCATAACAGATGATATTGTATGTGAATATGTATTATTACAATGATGAGTGTTCCATATATATAGAACATATGGTAACCATCCATGAAAGGATGCATCTCTTGGATAATAAATATATATGGAACACCCATCATAAATAATTATTTATGATATATATTTATAACTTATATAAATATATTATTACATTAATAATATTGTTTAATAATTAATAATCATATTATTAATTATTAATCTAGTAGAATGTTTTTATGATGCTGCCCAAACATTAACAAAAACCTAGTACCCTTGCATCCATGTAGGCAAGGTCTCCTTCACCACCCTTTGCCTACAAAATCTCCCAACTAGAGCTCATACATCCATATCCATAATCTAACTAACCAGTAAATCCCTGCCTACCACCAGTGAAACCCCTCCACCTTTCAAATTAATGGTTTTTCTTTGCTTGCACCCAAAGTTCTCTTGTCTAGAGCTCGATATGCCACCCTGTAGTCCAGGAGACTCCAATCTACCCTTAGAACAATCAGAGGTTCGAATGTCCATAGGCTTAGTACCCATTGAAGATCTAATAGAAATATGTGGCACCTTTGGATCAGAGTCACACAATGGGTCCTTTGCCTTGACATGTGCATCCCCAAGACTCTCTTCTCGTAGATAGACTACCTCACATCCATCATTAAATGTTATATCCCTTGGGAAATGTTCACATTTGTGTGATCTAACTAGAGTTGGTTGAAGTAGCTCAGAATTGGTTGAAGAATTAATCACATCCTCATGTGATCTGACAACATTGGAAAACATAGACTGAAAAAATGTACGTTGGAACTGACGAATATACTATCCTCTGATAGTGAATCAATCGAATAGTCCACTAACTATACTTCCTCCTCCATGAAGTTAATCTAGAAAGGACCCACCATTTGTCACTCACACCTTGACATCAAACCTCAAATAGTTGCATGATATGCATGGATGCTCAAATTAATGCATATCTTCCCCCCTTACATTACAATCATGATGTGCATGTGTGCGCAAATCAATTCATATCTTCTCCTTAAAACCCACCATAAAAGATGAATAGTTACAATGACTTGTGATATTCCTTTGCATTACAATTAAGGGTTCATGATGTACGCGCATTTCCAAATCAATTCATATTTTCCCCTTAGAAATCACCATAAAAGGTGAATGGTTCCACTGACCTATGATATTCCCTTACATTACAATTAAGGGTGTACAATGCACATGCATGTGAAAATTGTAAGAACGTGTTTAATGTTTTTCTAGTGGCTACATTTACTATTGTGCATCCCATCATCATGATAGCCATTTTGTATACACAATGAGGCATTATTAGACTATTGGGTATATTATTGGACTCATTAACTCACTAATTTATAAAGTGAGTTTATCCCACATTCATCATGAGATATGATCTCGTGTCCCTTTCACCTATATATTAGAGGTGAAGGAGGCTCAATTGTAATGTGTGCTTGTGTGATGCTTGAGAGTTGTATGTATCCCATATGAAATCCATACTTGAGTGTGTTCCTTGCTTCCATGGATGTTTCAACTATTGTGTTCTTTGTATATGGAAATTGGATCTAAACTACACTTTCAATTTCTTCAAATTTTAAAATCATTTTTCACCAGGGTTAAAAATTGCAAGTTTATAACCTAAAGTCTTATGGGCCAATTTTTTTTTGTTATTTATAGAATAATAAAAATATTATATAAATCCAAAATAAATAAAAATGTTTTTTTTAAACAAGGGTGAAATGTGATATAATTTTTTTATTAAAACGTTTTAGGGTTTCCACCCTCTAGGACCCATAGATATCGACTATGTTTGGCACCTTTGAATTTATTCAGACCGAGAGGAATGAAATAAACTGCTAGAGACTCCACAATGAGCTCCATAAACAAAGATTTTTGGGATTTTTCCTACGACTGTTCTTTGTGTGGATTGTACGAACCTCCTCTACGTGGAACGTATGGCAATCACTTTGTGTGGATCATATGACTCTTTTCCTGCCTCTGCATTTATTCCATTCCGTCCAACAATCCAGCATTCAGTAGTTCACATCACTCAAACTCTCCTCTCCCACATGATCATACAGTATATGAGCCTCTCTCATCTCTTTTCACACAACAATTGTACATATCTCTCTCAAATAGGTTTTAGATGGTTGGATTTTATGGGTTGTCACACTATCATTTTACAATGAAATCATTATTACAAAATGTGGATTCAGATTACATATTCAGATTATGTGCACAAATCATTTGCATGGCTATACATTCAAATTAATTTATGTGCTTGCTTTGGGGCGGGGATTTGCTTTGTTTGTGTGGATTGGTATAGTGGCTCAACTTTTATGCAGAAGGAATATCTGCAGTTTTGTCTCCTTCATATCTGTACCAACATATATATACACAAAGAGAATGGATTCATACTGTGTCACATTAAAATTATTGTCGACGACTGTGACATGTGGTGGTTCAATATTTGCTTGGTTATTAAGGAGGAGAGTCAGTCATCAGGCATTGTAAGTGGATAAAACCGTAAATCAATTTTTGAAGCATCTACATCTGTACAGTGACATTTTTCATCTCAGCCTGCGGGGATTTTTATCTGAAAATTGAAGGTGTTATTGTGATAGTGATAATCCCCAATTCAGGTGGGCATCTACAGTGAATCTTTTTTTTTTATTGAGTTTGGTTTTCTGTCTACTATATAGTGGTGTGATTCTGTTTTCACAATTATGTCTTTCAGTCCATCAAAATTTATAATTTGTTCAAATAGGCAAGTCTCATCCCTAATTTTAGGAACTTCAAAATATCATAATTTGCTCATACTTACACAATTTTGAGCTAATCCTTTTTGAAGTTGTTTAATTTTTCACAAATAATCCATGTTTGCAGTTAGAATTGAGTAATATTTCATGCTTCTATTAGTTGATTGTATAGCATCATAATGAATTTTGAGGTGGTTAATGTTCATGAATTAACTAGTTCCAAATTAATTATTTAGAAACATAAGATGATTGTTGTTCTCAAGGGAAAGAATCTATGGTGGATTATTAATGGTGACATCAAGAAACCAAAAGATGCAAAGGATGTGGTTGTATGGAAAGAACGTTGTGAACAGGAAAGAGGTCTTATTGGTTAAATTATATATGATATCCTATAGGTACATATTGAATCTGAATATAATCCTCTAGATGTATGGAATATTATAGCAATAATGTATGAAAAAACTAATGGTGTTTTTTCTTATTATCTAGAAAAGAAAATACATGAACTAGATCCTAAATATTTTGAAAAGATTGAACAATTTCTTGTAGAACTCAAGAACTATAATGAGAGATTAAATAATTGTGGTTCTAATTATAAGAAGAATGATACACCACTCACTATTCTAGTAGAGAAGAAATTTTCTCCAATATATGATTCATTCATCCAAACTATAAACAGAGCAATTGAAATGTCTAAGGGAACTCTTAAACCTAATTTTGAATAATTCTACAAAGGATTGATTTGTGAATAGCACATACTACTATCATTAAGTCATATTGTTTTTGGGAAGGCACATTTGTCTCATGGCAACAAGAATCCATACAAGGGTCCTAAAAATGACACTAAACCTAATTTTCCTAGTACTTGAAACAAGTTTTATGAAGATGCTAATGCAGGTGCTTCATAGAAGAAAGAGTGGAAAACATGTAACTACTATGGAAAAACCAATCACACTGAAAATAATTTCTTCAAGAGTTATAATAGTTATCCCCCCATTTCTAGGGATAACTAAGGAAATGATGTCTCGAAGCTCATAGGTTGTAGACATGGAGTACTGAGAGGCAGATCAGCAGGAAGAGGCCTTCACTCACCACACATCACCATTAGATTGATGGCAACAACATCCACCACACCCAGCTTAGTCCACAGAGGACAACAGGTCTTGCTTCATGAAGTAACAATTATGGTATTGTGGTAAGTGTCATTTTAATATTTGAAGCATTTGAACATGTTGCAAAGGATCCTTTCTTGATTTTGAAAATGTTTGCTTAGAAATTATGCCTTTTCCCTTATTTCACCTTGGCGGTTGACATGTTTTCCTAGTAAGCGAGTCACCCTCAGAGATAGTTTGGCTACTATGGGGTCTCCTTGATGGGTCATCATACCATTCCCACACATACTTATCACTTTCCATCACTTCTTCCCTTTTGTTTCCTCATCTTTTGGGTTTTTGGGCATATTGACCCAAGAAGGGCTTGTACCTTATTTCATGGGAAGAGGGGTTGATGGCCCAGAGGTAGATTGCAGCTGCTAGAAAAGAATAAGAAACTAATGCTAAAAATAAAGTGAACACAACAAATGAGGACCATCAAAATTTGGTCCAACTTGAGCTCTACCTACTCAGTGACCGCCCTAGTCCCAAATTGCAGATGTTAAGGCTTGGAAACCTTATAAATGAAACTAGCAAATTAAAAATAAATGAAAGCATGGATTGGAAAGATGGCTAAGAAGGGGTCTGGGAAAAACAGGACCTAAATAGTTGGTAACTCAAGATCAAGTGCACCCTCTACAAAGGTGCCCATAATGAGACAATATGAGCCCTTGTGTATCAAGAAACGCCATGCCCATAAGTCACACCCCCATCCACCTCATACTATTTTACATGACTTATAGAGGGTCTTCTTGCGAAACACTCCTTAAATTGGGGAATGATATACACAATAGGGCACCATGAAAACCCTCCTATACTTAAATTTGGCAAGTCGAATAAGGCCTTTGAGCATTTGTTTATTTTGAAAAGGGGGGATTTGATGCACATGTTCCGGTGGTTCTTTTATTAGATATGACTGAATTGGCATGATACTTGTGACTTGTTGACTCTTGGAGGGTGTACTTGTTTGACTTTTCAAGTCCTTGCAAGGTGAAATCTTTATCCTAGAGGCACAAGGTTGCTTGGACCTTCGTTTGGGGCATGAATCCCACAGGTTGGATGATGTGCCCCCTCTCATTGGACACATGGGAGGAAGAATGACGCATTAAGAGGCACTTGGACACCATGAGATGATTATTCTTCAGCCCCTTGCACCCAAATTTTGGCCTTGGAAGGCCTAAAACGTCACACCTTATGCCCTAGACGTCACATGGGCTTAGGTTTTTTTATGAGGGTTCTCCTGGTTGATTGTGATATGACTTGGTTTGATGCAGAGAGAGATATGACACATGCTAGAGAACTTGGTGGTATGAAGCATGGCCTTAGGAGGCCCAACATTCTTCATCAAAGGCTTCAACGTCTCTCTAAGAGGCCTAACATCACCCTTTAGGGCAGGATGTCACCCCTAAAAGGGGAAATTTATTCATGTATTTTCTAATTTTAAGTTATAAAGGGAAAATAGAGGAGGTCGGCCTCCCTAATTTGTTGTTGACATTTTAAAAGTGTACAAATGGGTTTTAGGTTACCTCATATAAATAGAGGTCACCCCATTTGTCATTTGAACATAACTCACTTGAGAATTACAAACTTGTTGACTGAAATTTCCACCCTACTTGGGAAAGGCGCACTATCTCTCTTTGATATTTTTTGGATGCTAATACTTGTCTATTGGAGGAATAATCTAGGTGCTATCTCTTGGATGCTTTTTTCTTTCTATTGTGATGGAATATTCTTGGTAAAGAAGGGCTTATATTGCTATTTCTTGGAATAGGTAAGGATTTTATGATTTTGTGTTGTTATTCTGGGTTGCAAGGTTAATTTTGTTAAACTCTTGGAGGATTATAAGGGCATACAACCTCCACCATGATATATTATTGTTGTCATTGAATGAGATACTTTGAAAAGGTTGCTACAAGGAGTAAAAGGGCTTACACCTTTGTAGATTTACCTTGCTAGGTTTTTTTGCTCTAGGGAGTAAAAATGATTACACCCCTTGAGAAGTAAAAATCCCTAGCTCATACACAAGAGACTCCATTAACCCAATTGATAAAACACTAGTCTACTTGCATTGGATATTGTACATTGGTGCGTTGGTATACATGAATTTACGAGATATTGCAATTGTTCAAGTTAGATCTATTTCTATATGTTATAGGCCTGATTTTTCCCTAAGGGCATCTAGTTTGGCCAAGTAATTCATATTGTTGTTATAAATTTATGATACAACCATTAGGGCCGCAAAAAATCTCATCTTCTTTCACTCTTTACTCATTATTCTACTGTTAAAAGTCACTTGTAAACCTTGGTAATTGTTCTATTGGTTATTGGCTATCTTTTGGACGGTTTGTTTGTTGATTTTGGTGGATAGAAGTTGTTGTTGTAGAAATTGTTTGCTAAATCCATAAGTATATTATAATACTTGTTTATAACATCTACTAATATCTCCCTAATTGCTATCAAAGTCTTGCTCCATTTATTGGAAGTTTGTTAACTCATTGTTAGCTTTATTTCCAAGTATCGTGTACATGATTTTGATAGATAATTTGCAATTGTCATAACTTGTTCATTGTTTACACACACACACACACACTTCTGCAAATTTGGGACAACAAGGATTCTTATTTGATCCCCATTGGTTTAAGGCTATCGTTTCCATCATTTGTCTTGTTTTGGGTAGGATAACTCTATTTTGCAAGTATACAATACTTGGAAACCATATACCATTTACAAGACTCATTATTAAGCCTTACTCCTCCTCTAAACTTGACCTATAGGGGTATTCAATCATCATCATCTCACTTTCCATCTCAATACCCCTAGGGTCACCAGGATTCCTCCTTTGTGGTGATTTCATCATACTAAAGCGAGGGGAGTGTCTATCTAAGGTTAAAGTGTGTAGGTTCTCTCGTAATTTTCACACTTCTGTGGATTGGGTTGGGATTTTCCCAAGCTACAAATTGTGCAATAAAATTTTGACATAATTGTTGGGGAGGATTTTAAATCCTTTTCCAAGCCCTAACAAAACTTGGCAAGTTATCCTAAAGCCTTTCCTTAGTTTTCTTGGAATTTCCATGTGAGGGAAGTTCCATCTCCCCCTCTTGATGAAATTTATAAGATCATATGGCGACTCCACAATCTAAGAACCACCTTTCCCCAAAGCCTTTCCATAAGGAAGATTCAATCCTTCCAATGTTTACCGAAGAAGGCCTCCTCATAATTATCCCATTGTCAAAACCCTCTTCAAAGGTAACCTTCCCCTTGCTCCAATGGCTCATTCTTGGGCTAGTAACCTCTACAAACAATTGAACCTGGCCACCATCATTGGTTATCCCAATACCATGCCTAAAGAGTCCCATAAATGGTTTTCAAAGTTCGTCGAGAACAACGTCATCACACCAGTGATCACCTTGACGCTATTGGTGTAGCTATGGAAGACAATGGTATTGAACATGGATATGTTGCAATGAAGCCGTAGATGTTGCAATGAATCTATTAGCTATGTATTTTGAAGAAGATGCTAGAAAGTGGTACAATGGCTTGCCTGATAACCACCTGGAATCCTATGAAGCTTTTGCTAAGTTGTTCAAGGAAAGGTGGACAACCAAGAAGGATAGTAGAATGCTATTGATACAATTCAATCAAATCAAAAGAAAAGAAAAATGAAACAGTGAAGTATTTTGACACAATATTTGACATCTTATGCAGTCAAATCACGAAGGATGTACGCCCATCATATGTAACTTCTCTACTCCTTTACTTGAATTATTTTGAGGGATAGTTCGGTTTTATTCTGAAAGAAAGGATGATTGATAATTTGATGAAGGCAAGAGAATGTAGTGCTCAAATTGAAGAACATCTCATCAACTCAAATATTGAGCCCCTTAATTTTCCTCACACCAATATGGAACCAAAGACAAAGAGCTCAGCCAGTACAGTCCAGGATCCAATTGCACTCATAACTCAAAAGTTGGATCAAATGAATACTCAATTTTCCCAGACTTGGAATCAGATCATGAACAGGTTGACAACCCTAGAGAGGTATCATCACTCTTCAAAGCCTTAGTTTATAAGAAAACCAAATGCATGATGGAAACCAAGGCCATTGCAAGAGGCCATGGCACCTGACACATTGGATCTGGTCGGAATGGTCAACTTGGAATCATTTTCATGGTGCTTGCCTTTCCAAGAACCTCATTCAGAATATGAGTTCTAAGAAAGACAAAGGAATAAGATCCAGGTGTCATGGATAGTTTGAACTTCATTGATATCTCCACTCTCCAATATGATGAATGCATTGATGTCACTAAAGAAAAACTTGCAAAATTTAGGAAGAGGGAAGTAAGATGAACTCGTGTGAAAATTTCAAACCAGATGGATGAAGATATGAAAGATAAGTTGAGAAATAAGGAAATATTTACGTATCCCAAAAGGAACAAAATACCACTTTCATCACCCCAAGTGGCCAAGAAGGATTTTCCTCAAATAGCTCCAACTAAGAAAGAAATTCCTCCACCACCTCCATCCAACACAAAAGGTCCTCCACCTCCTCCACCACCAATGCACAAGTTTCTTCCACAACCTACACCAACAAATGAAGAACTTCATCTGAATATAGATGTGCCAGACATGATGGGGAAGATGAACATGTCAGTACTTGTGGTAGAGATGTGTGAGATTCCCTCCATAAGAAGAGAAGTCATGAAGGCATTGAAAATTCAAGATGAAGTAGAATACCCTTTGGTCATATTGAACACCATGTATCATGGAAGACAAGGAGAGGACAACCCTCCTTTTTATCTTTCTTTGGGTATAAATGGTTTCTGTTTGAATAGTTGTATTCTAGTTTTTGGAGCCTCGACAAACGTGATTCCCTTGAAGGTTATGAAACAATTTGGTTTGAAGACAAATCGTCCTTATGGAAACATTTACGATATTGATTCAAAGAAGGACAAAGTGTACGATCTCATAAAAGATGTTGAAGTATATCTGCATGACTTCTGTAGATTTTAACCTTGTACAATATTTTACTGCAAACAAATTTTCAATAAAAGAATAGAAAAGATACAATGGAAAATACACACATTACACATATATTTTTCCCTTGGAAACCCAAACCGGGAAAACCAACATATTATATATTCATTCATAGTGATACACTGTTTACAATACAATATACATATAGGATCCAACGGCATCCAAAATCCTAACCCAATGATTTGTATTAGTCAACAACCCTAATTCCTTAACCGAAAATAGAAAACCATCGGAAAAAACCATGTGATAAAAAACCGCCCAACAATGGACACTAAAAACAAGGCAAAAATGCAACAATTTTCCCTAGGAATTTTTTTTTATCGGGGGCGATCTTCCCCCTCAAACCTCGCTACATGCCTGATGCAATGCAACGTACACTACTGCTAATCATGCAAAGAATATAACACATACCCAACATTATCCCACTTGTTATTTTCTTTGCATACAGGGGGTTACATGGTTACATAGTCAACAATGCCCATGGATCCTCTACACCAAGAGAACTTCTCACTGCTCACAAATTTTGTTAATGAATCTCCAACATTCTTCAAAGTGTCCACCTTTATCAGCAAAAAATTATTTTCTTCAACCATGTCTCTCACAAAGTGATATTGAAAATCAATATGATTTGTATTTGAATGATAAGATGGGTTTTTCGCCAGAAAAATTACACTCTGAATATCACAATCTATCCTTACAACTTGATGTACCAACCCAATATCTTAACACAATCTTTGTAATCATACTACTTCCTTACTTGCATGAGTGGTTTCCATGTATTCAACTTCTGTAGTTGAAAGTGCCACTACAACCTGTCTTTTGCTCATCCAACTGATTGCTCCTCCAAACATGTTAAGCACATACCCTCTTTTAGATCTCCTACGATCTAGTTCTTAGGCCCAATATGAGTCCACATATCCATGTGTGTCCAACTCTTTGTCCAATATTGGTCTTCCTTGGTAGCATAATCCATAGCTAGCAGTGCCACACAAATACCTGAAAACCCTTTTTACTTTTTTCCAATGATCCTTCCCTGGTTTTGACATATACCTGCTCAAAAATCCCACTTCATGTGCAATGTCCAGTCTAGTATAGACCAGTGCATACATCAAACTACCAACTACACTCACATATGGAACATGCGACATGCCCTCCTCCTCTTCATGTGTCTTGGGACACTGATCCGCGGATAAACTTACACCAACAGGAATAGGGACCTTGACCAATTTACATTCCTGCATATTAAACCTCTGCAATATTGTCTCAACATATTTTCTCTGATTTAACCAGAGTTTCCTCTTTTTCCAATCTCTTTTAATTTCCATGCCCAAAATGAAATTTGAAGCACCGAGATCCTTCATGTCAAATTTAGAGGAAAAATTCGTTTTCACATCCTGGATAATCTCCTTTTTGTTTCCTATCAACAACATGTCATCCACATACAAGACCAAACAAATCAAATGATCACCAATTAATTTAAAATACACAGAGTGATCCTCTTTTCTTCTTGTGAAGCCAAGTCCCAACATATAAGTATCAAATTTTTTATACCACATCCTTGGTGATTGTTTTAAACCATACAGAGAATTTTTCATCTTACATACCAGCTCCTTCTTTCCCTTCACAACAAAGCCTTATGGCTGCTTCATATAGATTTCTTCTTCCAGATCCCTATGTAGGAATGTTTTCTTCACATCCATCTGTTCTACTTCAAAATCAAATGCATCAACAACAAATAACATAAATCTTGTAGAAGATAACTTGGAAACAAGAGAAAAAATCTCACCAAAATAAATTCCCTCAACCTAGGAATAACCCTTTTCTACTAACCAAGCTTTGCGTTTCTCCACTTTGTCTTATGCATTCAATTTCTTTTTAAATACCCATTTGCTGCCAATGGGATTTATTCTAGTTGGAAACTCCACTCGATCCCAAGCCTCATTCTTATCCAAGGCTTCCATTTCTTTATCCATGGCCTTTTTCCAGAGCTTTCCATTCTCTGAATCCACTGCCTCCCTGAAAATTCTAGGATCATCATCAGTAATAGACAAAGAAAAATTTGAACGAAAATCATATGGAGTATACCTTTCTGGTAGCCTTCTTTCTCAAACCAATCTCCTCAATATTGGAGTATGAGGATCTTCTTCTTATTCATGTTGTTCTATAGAGTCTGACTCATCATCCTCTAAATCAAACTCTGTTTTCTCTGGTTCTTCCTTACTTGGTAGGACTTCTTGTTTAACAAAATCCTTCATTTCTCTAAATACCACATCTCGTCTATACACAACCTTCTTAGTTTATGGGTTCCAAAGATTATAACCTTTGAGACCATCTTTATACCCAATAAAGATACACTTTTCAACCTTCTTATCCAGCTTACTTTTGTTTTCCTTTGGAATATGAACGTAGGCCTCACAACCAAATACCTTAAGACGCGTGAGAGAAGGTTTCTTACCAGTCCATACCTCTTATGGAGTCTTTTCATCCAATGTTGATGAGGGTGATCTGTTGACCAGGTAACATGCAGTACCCACTACCTCTGCCCAAAATTATCTCCCTAATCTGGTGCCACTGAGCATGCACCTTGATTTTTCCATCAGCGTCTTGTTCATCCTTTCTGCAACTCCATTCTACTGAGGTGTATATGGAGTAGTCTTCTACCTTTCTATACCATACTTCTTACAGAATTCTTCAAATTCATTCCCACAGAACTCTCCGCCATTATATGTCCTCATCAGCTTAACTCTTTTCTCTGTTTGATTCTCAACAAGAGCCTTAAACTCTTTAAACCTGTCAAAGAGATCATATTTCTTCCTCAGGAAATATATCCAAGTATTCCTCAAGAAGTCATCTATAAATGAGACATAGTACACAGATTTTCCCAATGATGGAACCAACACAGGTCCAAACACATCACTGTGAACTAGCTGTAAAATTACTTTTGCCCTCGTTGCACCAGAGGGGAATATTACTCGATTATGATTCCCATATACACAATGTTCACATAAATCAAAATCCAGAGAGAAGTTAGACATACCTTCAACCATACCTTTACCATGTAGTAGTCAAATACCCTTATCTCCGATATGCCCCAGTATTTGATGCCACATCATAACCTTTTCTCTAGAGACTGTAGGAGTTCTTTCTTCTTCAACTCCAATATCACAAACAATGGAAATATTACACCCATCACTGATAGTGCTTCCTTGCATCTTATATAGATTTCCAAACCGAACTCCCTTCAGCAGCACCATTTCTCCTCAAACCATTCAGTAGGTTTCCTTTTCAAATATTGTTTGTATCCCTACATCGTCCATTTTTCTTACAAAAATCAAATTTTTGGCGAATCCTGGGATGTGTAGAACATTGAGTAGTGTTCTAATCCTTCCATATATGAGCCTTAACTTGACCTTTCCTTGACCTATGATTCTGGTTGTCGAGTCATCACCTAGGAAAACATTACCTCCATCATACCTTTCATATTCACAGAACCATTCCCTATGGGGATTCATATGAAAGGATGCACCTGATTCAACCAACCATTCCTCATGATCTTCATGTGTGCTTGAAGAAGCCAAGTACACATCCCCTCCTTCTTCCTTGGAGGTCTTTTCTTTTGTAGAAGGAGATTCTTCAGATCCCTTCTTTTTCTCAATTTTGGATCTACACTACTTCTTGTAGTGCCCTTGTTTTCCACATATCCAACATACCTTTACAAAATTTCTAGGATATTTATATCTACCCTTAGAATTAGATATCCCACTTAAGGACTTAGATCTATTTCTTTCCTAAGAGCGTCCTCTTGCAAATAATGCACCTGTGCTTTGTACTTCCATGTTCTTCTATCTCATATCCTCTAACAATAAGGATGAGACCACTTCATCAAACTTCAAGGCAGTTGTATTACTACTTATGGCCACAACCAGACTATCTCACGCGTCTGGTAAAGAGAACAGTAAACTGATACACTTATTTTCATCTAAAATTTTAATCTCAATATATACTAACTGACTTTCCACAATATTGAAGGCGTTCAAATGCTCTTCCACTGAGTCTCCATCTCTCATCCTTAGGTTATATAGCTTCTTTCTCAGGAAAAGTTTATTTACTAGGGAATTAGACTGATACAACTTCCCCAACTTATCCCATAAATTTTTGGTTGTAGCTTCCTATGACACATTCAGTAATACTGAAGCTGAGAGACATAGTCAGATTGTTATCTTCGCCTTCTGATCCAACTTTTTCCAGTCATCTGCTAAAGTTCATGTAGGTGCAGTACCTAGATCCACCGCGATCCATTGATCTCTGTCCACCAACAGATATTCCATCTTGAGCTTCCACAACTCAAAAATTTTCCCATTAAACTTCTCGATCTCCATTTTCGAACTGCTTTCCATTTCTTTTCACCTAAAAAAACAATACCATATATCTCCCACTATAACAAGGCTTATCACAGTCTCGATCCAAACACTTAACCACAAAGGTGCCCCCCTGAAGCCAACACATATTTGATACCAAATGTAGATTTAACCGTGTACGATATTTTACTGCAAACAAATTTTCAATAAAAGAATAGAAAAGGTACAATGGAAAATACACACATTACACATAGATTTTTCCCCTGGAAACCCTGTTAATATTATGGTAGCTTCAGGAGGTATGAAACCTCTATTGTGACCTATGACGAGATTAGAATACTCTGGAAGGAAGCATAGAAATGAAGAAAACCCTAGACAAGTTGTCGGCTGTAGAAATATATTTAATATGAATTTATGAATACCCGGAAGGAGAAGTCGGCCCTAGTTAAACTGCCCAGACTATGATAAATATAGGGTGCCAGTTCTCATTATTCACATCTCAGCAGTTGCAGAGTGAACTGGATCTGCTTAGGTGCAGTTGCATCTTGTGCGTAAGTTTCTGGGAAGGTGTGCACTAGCCTTTGGGTGGGATTATCTGATCAGCTTGGGTTCTATTCTTTCTTGGTGCATTAGCCTATCTTGGCTATTGGATTGCTACCGGGATTCTCTTCTCTGTCAAGTTCAAGGTGCTCGGAGGGTGGCTTTGGCCTGTGGTTGGGTGACGAGGGTATCACCAATGGTAAAACGAGCACAATCTTCTATATTCTAACAGGTTATGGGCCCACACCCCCTTCAGTCAGCCTAAAACATTGGAAGGAAGCATATCCACTAGATATTGAACTCATTGAGGAAATGCCTCTAGGGTTACTAGCAGGAGCAAATTCCAAAAACACTGCAACTTGGGTTACTAGCAGAAGCAGTTGCAGAAACCCTAAATATCCGATCTGGCACCTTGTGATGGAGCATCTCACCCAAGAAGAAGATATTCAGATGCKCCCTAAATCAGTGCACCTCTTGGCTCTCTCAGAAGACAGAAATGACGAAGTTGAAGTTTTGGATCAAGGCATGACCAGTTACCAGTCAACCGAAGACATGTGTGAAACAATCAGTCTTTTACACTACTCAGCACTTACCGGGATGATTGAAGATGATATGTGGATAATCAACAGTGGAGCTTCCAGGCACATGACGGGAGATCAAGCCAGACTCTCAAATCTAAATGAGAGAAAGAAATCGTACAAAGTGGAGCTTGGAGACAAAAGCACTTACCTCGTCGAAGGATTTGGACAAGCCTCCGTCAAGTTGGAATCAGATAATCATGTTCACTTAATCAATGTTTTATATGTACCTGGTTTAGAAAAGAATCTTGTATCAATATCATGTTTAGAATACAAAGGAAACATAATAGCCTTCATGGATGGAAAGGTGTTATCATGGCATAAGAATTCCAGTATAGAGGATGCTAGGGTTATTGGAAGTCGTGAAGGAAATCTATATAGACTACTAGAACGAAATGAATAATCTCTAGTACATGACGAAGTCAACCCTAATGAGCTTTGGCATAGAAGGTACGCTCATATCAATTATCAAGTATTACCTTTCCTCAGAAAAATGGTTGAAGGAATACCAGAATTGAAATCCACACATGAAGGAATTTGCAAAGGATGTGCCCTTGGGAAGAATATCAAGAAACCATTCCCAAGAAGCAACAACAGATCCAAGGAAATCCTAGATATAATACACTCAGATGTTTGCAATCCAATTCCAGTCATATCTCTAGGAGGATCTCTCTACTATGTAATATTCATAGATGACTATTCAAGAAAGACGTGGTTGTACCTACTGAAATCAAAGGACGAAGTATTCAGCAAGTTCCAAGAATTCAAGGGAGAAATAGAAAACCTTACGAAGAAGAAGATCAAGAGATTAAGAACAGATAATGGAGGAGAGTACACCTCGAAGGAGTTCATTGCATTCTGTAAATCGACAGGGATTAGGAGGGAGCTAATTGTTCCTCATAATCCTCAACAAAACAGTGTAGCAGAAAGAAAGAACAGATCTATCGAAGAAACGGTAAAATCCCTATTGAACAATCAAGGTCTATCCATGTTTCTATGGGGAGAAGCAACAATGACGACAATATATGTATAGAACAGAATCCCTCGTCGCATATTGAAAGACATGACACCAAAAGAAGCATTCTCAGGTAAGAAACCTAACGTAGAAAATCTAAGAATATTTGGATGTCTAGTTTACTCTCATATTCCCAAAGATAAAAGGAATAAACTAGAACCCTTAGGAAAGAAGGGGATATTCGTGGGATATAGTGATTCATCCAAATCCTATAGAATGTATATCCCAGAACAACACAAGATAGAAGTTAGCAGAGATGTAACGTTCAATGAAAAGATGGCCTTTAGGAAATCCATCGAAGAAATTATAGAAGAAGAAGAACTTGAAGAACCAAATGAAGAAAACACAGAAAACAAAAATAATGAAAAGGATCAACCTAATTATCCTATGGAACCAGGTGAGAACATTGATTCAGATATCATACCAAAAACTAAGAAGTGACCATCTTGGCTTGAAGCTACATTACAAGATGCAGAAAGAATCAAGGTTCCAAAAGGAACATCCAGAAATAGTAAACGACCGAAAAGATTCTCAAGTTATGCAACATACATGACGAAAATTCTAGATGAAGAACCTACTACATTTGAAGAAAAAGTCCAAAAGGGACAATTGAAAGAAGCTATGGCGGAAGAACATCAATCCATTATGAAAAATGAAGTATGGGAAATTGTACCTAGACCTAAAGAAAAATCAGTGGTAACCTCAAAATGGGTATACAAGGTCAAACATGCAGCAGACGAAAGCATGGATAAATATAAGGAAAGATTCATGGCTAGAGGGTTCTCCCAGAAGGAGGGAGAATATTATGATGAAACCTTTGCTCCGGTGGCAAGGTATACCTCCATCAGAGCTATCATATCTCTTGCCACTTCCATGGGATGGAATCTACATCAGATGGATGTAAAGACAACCTTCCTCAATGGAGCTATTGAAGAAGAAGTGTATATTGAACAACCTCAAGGATTCAAGGTACATTCCAGAGACACTCACGTTTGCAGATTGAAGAAAGCT